>JAJOOO010017140.1:0-38280 GCA_029582685.1 Solanum piurae | reverse complement strand
CCCCCCCCCCCCCCCCCCCCCCCCCCCCCCCCCCCCCCCCCCCCCCCCCCCCCGGCCCACCCAACGTGACTGTTTAATAAAGGAATCTGGTAATTTAGGATTCATCTAAAACATATTCGATATTCAATACAAAGTTTTACTAATTTAAATTGGCACATTTTAAAATTATTTAAAAGATAACATTTTTAATAAAAACAATTCAAATTTTTTAATTAAAATTAAAAGGGATCTTAACTATTTTATCCCGATTCGGTAGATTCATGTGATATATAATTAAAGTAGTAAATATAATTATTCAAAGACTACAACTAAGGTGAAGTAAGATTAGATGTGGACCAATAGCTAGATTTCTTATATGATTAGCAATTGGATTGTCTCATTATATATGATAGGATTAGGCAAGTATCCCTAGTTAAAAATGTAATTCGACTCACATATCGTATTATAGCAAAGCAATATTTAAGTACTCACTAATTATCTATTTTAAGTTAGGTGGTATTTTTTGTTTTGAAAATTTTAATTGTAAAAAATCAGAATAATTTTTTTTAAGAAGTATCTTTTCTTTGTATTGATATGAGAAAATTTGAGCTTACAGTATTTTCTGTATAATTATTAAATATTTAAAATATAATTTAAAAATATTAAATTAATTTCGCCTATTTTAGCTTGAAAAACTAGTCAAATAGCATTTGAGAATTTAAAAATAACAATATATAAATTGAAATAGAATGAGTAACGTTTTGATAATTTAGTGATTTTGACCATATTAAAAGTTGTAAAACAGAATAATGTTAAACAGTTTAGGATTATGTTTAGACTTCACTTTTTTCAAAAAAAAAATAATGAAAATCATAGTTTGAAAATTTGTGTAAAATTTTATAATCAAACATTGATTTCAAATAATTTTTTTTGAAATCGTAAGCTCAAATCACATGCCAAATGTGTACTCCAAGTAGTGTTCTTTTTACTTCGTTTTTTTTCTCTTTTTATTATCTCCTTATCAATTTCAAATCTCATATGAATTGATATTTTGTTTCTTTCCTCTTTTGTTATCTACGTATCCTTAGTACTTGAATGTCTATCATAAAAGTAGAAAAGCGATGTGAGAAGTAAGAAAAAGTTAATGAGATAGCTAGTCAAATTTTATTTTATTTTACAATACAAAAGCAGGAACTTTCACAAATTGCCACTATAATAAACTTAATTATGTCTCATAGATATAGTTTGTATATTTACGGGTTGTAGCTATAGTTTAAGCTGTCTCATTTGTATAATTCGCGAATTTGTATAATTCGTAGGTTTATATAATTCGCGGATACATTTGTATAATTCAGATATTTTTGTATAAACTCGAAATAACGAATTTATACAATTACAAATATCAGAAGTGCAAATAGTTATACAAATTATATTATACAAATTCTGAATTATACAAAAGTTATACAAATTCTGAATTATACAAAAGTTATACAAATTCTGAATTATACAAATATGAGAATTATACAAAACTAAAAAGTTGAGCTGTGTAATTATAGCTAAAAGTAAGCCGCGAATTATAATTAAGATAAACTATAGCTATATTAAATAATTAACTAGTATATGTTTGCTTATACGCTTAATTTTCCTATACAAAAGAGCCTAATAAATGGGCTGGTAATGGGAGTAGCCTCAAACTTATATGAAGTCTGAGATGACAGGTACTGTACAAAAGCCCATGTGGGCTGAAACTAAGTTATTACCCTCATCAATTGGCACTTCTTCCTAGTGGGCCCACCAATAAAATATCGTGATTTTAATTTAGGGAAAATGAAAAAATACTTCTTTAACTTTGATTTATTAGTTGATTATATTCTTACCGTTAAAATAAAGTTATTCTTATCATTGCCCTCAGTTGAAAATATCAACTAGGTTACCCAAATTAATTTATATGTATACAATTTGTAGAATTTCATTACTTCCATGTGTTTCAAAAATATATTCCGTATACAAAAATATATAATATTAATTAGAAAATAAAAAATAAAATAATGTTAATATTTTTTGTAAATATATATTTTTTTAAAAATATCACATAAAATAAAATCAGGTAAAGTAAATGATTTACTCCTAACTTTGCCCATTCGGGTAAAATATAAATGCGAATAATCGTGCAGATTTTATGTTATGCCATGTGTATATAGTGGTCCATATAGATATTACAAGTTTTATTATTGACATAAATTTATACACTGGGAGGTACCTGCAAACAAATGTATTTTTGTTAATTTAAGGGGACCACTTAGTCTCAATCTGTACATTAATAATTAATTATTTGGTCCAAAAGTTTGTCAATTTTCTGAAACAATTATACTCTTCTGGGATCCATAGACACATTCATATTATAATTTAATGCAAGTATATAATACTAAATAATATTTTGAAATCCACTAGGCAGTAGGCACTAGATGATCAAGGTATATAAAATTAACTATGTAGAATTACTATGTACAAAAATTAATTTATTTTTCATATATTACCTGGAATAATTATAAAAAGTTCTAACTTTGTCCCTGTCGATGAAAACAATGATACATGTATATTGTATTGTATGCTAGTTTGTTTGATTTGAGACACTAATCGGACAAAATTAAGATATAGTGATGATTAAAAATGTATGTTAACATAACACGTGTTTACAAGAGTATTATTGGAGACAATGCATGAAAATGATATGTTACTCGTTTTAACAAAATGCTTAAACAGAATGAATTAGGCAACCGAATATATATTAACAATTTACGCAAGCCAAGCATGCTTATCTAGCTATTAATTTAACAGGTAACTGTTCGGATCAATCGTTTATTATCGTGTATTAAAAGTTATAGTTTATAGCAATAACGCAACTTTATTAATTTTTTAACTAATTAAGCTCAACGGGTGGCATTAATGAATAATCCCACTCTCAACACACTTGTCCCATGCAATTTGTTTTTCTTAGTAATCGAACGCATAAAACTATTTGTTAGGATAAATCAAACACTTATCATCATGTTAAAAAATATACTTGATAACAGAAGTGCATGCAATTTTACTTCATATACCCACTAAACAAATATCGTGTTTGATCATTACTTCGATCCAGGCCACATAACCTCCTCATGAGCCTTTCTTCTTATAAGAAGAATACTTGCGTTACTCAAGAGTAAGTAATTATGTACTTTTACTTTCTGAGGAGGGGGTGGGGGTGGGGGTGGGGGGGTTCCATGTTAGTTATTTCTACAAGCAATATCCTATTTTAGGATGATGATAGACTTGAAGAAGGTCAAACCTAGAGGTCACTTTCCTTCATTGAACCAATCGAAACATCAAACGTAGGCTTATGTACAGTTCTGTTTTATTACTTCTTTCGTCTCAATTTATATGATATAGTTTGACTTGACACAAAATTCAAGAAGACGAAGAAAAACTTTTGAAATTTATGGCAAAAAAATGAGTCATAGATGTTTGTGTGACTATAAATAATTTTATCAAAGATGAAAATAAATATTTTAAAATTAAGTTATTACTACTAAATATAAGAATATTTCATTCTTCAAGAGATGAACTAAACAGAAAAATGGGACATATAAATTGGAACAAATGAATTATAATTACTCTTCATAGTTCTAATTTGTATTTGAGACTTTGAGTTTAAGTAATTAATAGAGTAACTTAAAACTCTTCGCATTTACATGAATTTGGATGTCGTATGGAGAGAGTACGTAGTTAGCTTGTTAGTTAGTCCGAGTGTGAGTATATTTTAATTATGAATTTAAGTCATATACATTGTTAATATATTTTTTTAATATATACTTTCAATTATTCGAAAGATTTTTATAAATTTGTTAAAGAAAATAAATTTATAATCTTAAAAATAAGATAGACCGATGCATGCTATAACATGAACTAGTGTATACTAAGTATCCCATGAAGTGATGTGTATTTTTCAAATCAACTTTTTACGCAAGATTGTATTGGTAATTTAATTTATATCTAATCACTTTATGGTAGTATAAAAGAAATTTCTCAACTACTTGTAATCGTCCATAGGAAAAAACAAAAATAAAATTACTCCACATATATATGAGACTTTCTTAGTTTCAATCTGTTAGATCGAGAAAGATTTTGATAATTGACAAATAGAGGAACAGATGAAAGGAACCGATTACGTCGACATGTTTCTTTCAGACCGAATCCGACTGGGATAAAGAGAACGTCAACCATGCGAATTAGAAGTTATAAAGCGGTGGAAGGATTGCTTTTTCGACAAGAAACCAGTGCAAAAAGGTTTCCTTTGATAAAAGAATTCCTTCAAGGAAGAGGAAGCGTGCATAAAATCAGTTTACAAGAATTTTCAAATTCCACACGGATAAGGAAGCAGAGTTAAAGTAGGAAAAGGATTCTTGGTCTACTTAGTCTATAAATAAAGCAAGGATCTTCCAATGAAACTTGCGCACTTAAACAGAGAGTTACAAGAAGAATACAATCAAATAAAGAGAGTTCATATTTGAGTGATTTCTGATTACAAAGTGCAGCCAACGCAAGGAAATAAGATTGAAGAACATGATCCATATTCATAGGTTATGCTTTATAGTTCTTAAGTCAAGTTTACTTGTATTAAGTTTTTATCGAGTTGTATCTTTAATTCTTTCTAGATCCAGTGAAGTATAAACTGGAGTAGGAATAGAGTCTTCAAGTTGGGGAAACTTAAAGACTTGGGAACATAAACCTTGGGGTTTTTTGTGTGTTGAAGTTTAGGAATTAGAGTTAGTTCCTAGGATTGCAAGAGTTTCAATCCGAATTCATAACTTGAAGTGGGTCGACGATCTATTTGGTTATTGGCATCTAGGAATTAGAGTTTATAATTCCTTAGGTTACATAGGTTTGTAATCTTTTGTTGAGGCTCGGAGTTTAATGAAGTGGAGTTAAATCCTACAGAGGTGTAGGTCGTGGTTTTTTACCCTTTATGAGCCGGGATTTTCTGCGATAAAATATTGTGTTATTACTTTATTTGCTTTACATAATGTAATTGTTGTAATCTGCAAAGGAACATATAGAATATACTTGTTCCTTAGGAAAATCTGGGGGTCAGTATTCCAACAATTGATATCAGAGCATGTTATCTTTGTAGAGTCTAATAACTCAAGATAAGATCACTATGAATTCTGCACCTCCTCTTGGATACAGTGAAGGTCAACACATCAACATACGATCACTATTTAATGGACATTACTACGCATGGTAGAAGGCGAGAATAGAGAATTTTCTACAATTCCAGGACTATGAATTATGGATGAGAGTTACTGATGGTCCTCTTATTCCTATGATGAAAGATAATGAAGGGAAAGTCATTCCAAAGCTCAAGGCTCAAAAAATTATTTTCCCTTATTTTAACTTTCATAAATAATGTTCAAGAGTTGGATGAAAACAAAGATCAGTTATTGACTTTTTTGACCAGCTTAAAATTTAAATATACTGATCTTGAAATAATTAACTCTGATCTCAAGAAAGAAGATCAATTCCTAAAGGAACAGGTACAACAACTTGGTCCTGCACTTTGGCTCTCAAATTTAAAATTTTGAAACAAAGTGTTACTGGAAATGAAGAAGGAAATATTAATGGTGACCAAATAAAATGTGACCAAGTTCTAAAGAGGTTAAAAGATGAACTATTTTCTGAAAGAGAAAAAAATCTATAAGAATAAATCTTGATCTGACTAGAATTAAGTATAAGCTTGAGAGGGCAAACAAATGGACTCAGTCCTCAATGATTGTGACTCAGCTCAGTAATAGAACACATAACACTAAAGCTGAAATAAGTTTTGTTAAAGAAGTCCCTAAGAAAACCTCATATTTGTGCACACATTGTGATAGTATTGGTCACTCAAGGGGTACCTGCCCAATAGTTATAACTCTCATGAATAAAAACTACAAAGCTACCTCAAATAGAAAAATTAACCATGTTAAAAGAAACGAATCACGTCAAAGGAAAAGGTTAGGGCAAAAGAAAAAAGTTAAAATATTTTACCAATATGGATTAACAGAGATCTCATTCATCCTTTTTATCAATACAAAGTACCCAAGCAAGTCTAGGTTCCTAAATCTAACCTTTGAATTTGTAGGAAAAGTGAGAGGAAACAGGCAACATTCACCAATGAACACATTTTGCTCCAGACGCATGTTTGAAACTAGAAGAAGTTCCTCTCACTTGCAAAAGAAAAGGATGGAATAATAGATTTGACAGTGAAAAAAAAGGTTGAAAAAATGGGCAAGACTAAAGAACACAAATTGAAAGAAGGCATCATGTTGAAGGAATGAGCCAAAATCCACTTAATATATTACAACTTTGTAATAAGAGAAACAAGCATGCATGATGATGAGTTGCCAATGATCTCTAAATCAAGTATGAAGAAACATGTGAAAGAAACAAGTCCAACCTATGAAGTATCTAACAATTACGAACATAAAAAGTTATATGAGGCGCACTCAGATGATCAGAATGTGTAAAATGCGAGTCCATCAATCAAGAATGATCAACCTAGGAAAACGCTTTTAAAAGGAATAATTTGGAACTTGGGGATGATTAAGATCCCATGAGTATCTCTCAATGGCTAATGAACATTACGCATATTGTCCTCTAATCTTGAATTTTATGCTCAGACTTGTACATTAAGTTGTATGTCTCTATACCACATATATATGATAATTTGTTTTTTTATATTTGAATTCATAATTAAAATTAAATGGTTTAACTCTCGAAATTCAACCGTGCGGAGTACGAAATAGAGAAATAGACGCATCAATGTCTTTGGCTTGCATTGTGAAGACATGAATATGACGGTGAAAACAAAACGTTTGTTGATTGCATGCTTCCATGCAAAATGTAAGGCAATTAGGTATTATTTTCATACAAATCTCACATCAAAAATTGACCTTTTGCTATACTTTTTGCCTACAGCATGTATTGCCTTTTTCTGATAATTTCTTGCACGTATGTCCACCATAAAAACATGAGGAAAAAGATTTTTATGTGAAAGTTTTGATGTATATTTGATATCGATCTAGTTATATATAAAAAATTATTCACTAATACTAGAAATCGATCAATTTTCAATGGAACGTTTCATCAAAAATGTTTCTAATGGACTTCTCTTCATAAATTAAAATGGATTATGGTTTAAAATACATAGGTTGAAAATCTTAGCTTCGTCTATATGATTTTCAATATGTTCACATTGGGCCAACTTGATTGATCTCTTTCCCAGAGATCTCAGACGAGGGAATCTTGAGAGATTCATTGACTTATATTATTGTCATGTACGATCAATATTAGATTTGATATAATTGTATGTTCATTCTGGAAAGCTACAAATACTAGAGATCTTCTGACACTCAGTTGGATTGTTTTTCAGGATCTCGCTAGTATTGATAATAGATCGTAATTAATGTGCTTTAAGATGGTTTTTTCTTATCCTTCTTTCGATAAGAAATCCGCTCTAAAATTATCGCTTTACTATATTTAGCTTATCTTTTTGACATCTGTAATAATGTGTTATAATAATATCTTATTTTATTCAAATTATAACTGATTATGTGAGATCATTTCGCAATATCTATGAGATAGAGAGCTTTGTGTTTTGTCAATTCATTCTTCCTTAATTGACTCCTCATAAGCTAATAAGATTACAAATTAAAGACCCCATATATTCTTTCTTCTTTCGATAGAAACCTCTAGAAATTTAGTGATGTGGCATTCTTAGAATGCCAGGTGGCTATGACATGTCATGTCTGAGATTTCTTTTGAAATTTGACTAAACATAGGAGCCAATATTATTATTGTCCAACGTAACATGACAAATTATTGGTCCTTAATTTGTTTATAGTATTATTCTTTGTTTTATTTTATTTGTCTGATTTTAATTTGATACGAAATTTAAGAAAGTAAAGAAAACTTTTAAATTTTGTGTTGACAAAATTAAAGATATAATAAAAAAAACTACTAAAATCTCTTTAATTTTGTAGTATTCAACTTGACACGTGAAAATTTATAATTAAAACATCTCTTAAAAAGAAAAAAGATGTTTTTTTTCAAAACAAACTAAGAATGAAAGTAAAACAAACCAATGGAATACTAATTGTTTGTGATGGACTTTTTTTTTTAATATTTTGTATATTGTAAAGGCCAAACTTTTATTCATTTGAAGATCTTTCTCCAAATGAAAAATACATTGTAGTAGAAGCAAAAAGAAATGTTGAACTATGATTTGGACCGCTAATTTGCTAATAATTTCTTTCTATTATTAAAGTGTTATTTTGAATGCAACCTTTCTTTATTGTTCATTACTTTGAAGAGAAACTACAAAAATTGAAGGTCCTACAACCTTTAAATGTTAATCATCATAGATTTGCTTCTGAATTCTAGATCAGATCAGATGGACTGATCCATAAAAGAAAAACAAAACATTATTAGCCAAAAAATGTTTTAATAAAAATTAATTGAAAAGAAAAGAAAAGTAACTATAGGCCTTTCTTACCATTTGTTTATTTTATTTTTGAGAATAGTCATTGTTTTGGAGTTTCAAACTTTATAAGTGAAATTATAGTAGTATAGCACATTTGAAACTTGATAAGTGACGTAGCCACATACATCAAAAAGTGGTTGATTGAATATCCTTCATCGAAAAACTATACTAAGTATATAAATAAAATTTTATTTTACGTGCTTGTATGTTAAAGTTTATGTCTTTGGTGAAATTTCTAACTTTGTTCGTCATAATATTGAATTTGAAGATAGTATCTATTTTTTCTTAATACAATAGCTGAAATTAAAAGTAGTTATTTTTGAATTTTACTCGACGCGTTGCTTTTAGCATGTTAAACGCAGTTTGAATTTTAGTAGTCAATTAATTGAAGAAAAAAAAATAGAATACAGGATATGTCAAAAATGAATATGAGAAATAAGTTCAAAACGCAGCAGTCGTTTAGTAAGAACTAAGAATAATAAACAATAAAAATAATCCCTATTAAGAAATTCTTTCTTCCAAAAAAATATTATAAACTTCACATGCATTTTTCACGTTGGTATTTTTAATATATTTAATTTAATGTAGTGGTGATATTATTTTATAACATCATATAAAAGAATTATTATCATAATATATTCTTAGATATTATTTATTTCTTAGCTACATAAAGAAGAAAACAGTGACATAATAAAGGAGAATATATTGGAGAATAATTGAATTTAAGTGGTTATTATATACATCTTAGCAGAGAATAAAAGCGTCACATTTGTCTATAAAAAGGCCGACATATTATGGTACACCAATTTATCTTAAATATCCCATTAGCCATGTGATTGAACCCATTGTGGAGCCCAATATCAAAGCCCTTCACATTCATTTGTTTCGGCGAAATGATATTATAGAGAACATGCAATAGAACATAACATAAAATATAGCTATGAAAAATAATATGATTATCGAAGTAGAACAAAATATTAGCCATCGAAGGACAAGAAATTCTCAGAGTAATACAACAATTATTAGTCAGAAAAAGATACGTGAGACAACACTCTATTACCTGCTAAAGTTTATAATAAAAATAATAATAATTTAAGCTACATTTTGTTGTAAACTTTGATGTGTTATTGTGTGGTGTTAAAAATCCCAATTGAAAGGACTCAGAAACATGGAATGGACCCACAATTGATTTTGTATGACTATTAAGATCTTTAATATTAATTAATTATTTCTCAAATTATTTTTAAGTTCTAATATCAAACATTAATTAATATAAATATTATAATAAGATTCTTATATTAATTATTAGTTTTTAATAGACATGTAAAATTCAAAATAAAGAAGTAAAAATCAACTAAGGAAATAAAAAGCAAGCTCAATTATTATTTTTTCCTTTAATGCTGAATGTGGCAAGAAGTAGTAGGGTTTGCTAAACCATGAAAGATTCCTTTTTATTAAATGCTTTAATGGTTTCAATCATCGAGGACCATTAGAACTATTATTATTGCTTCATTTATGCCAAGCTTTCAACTCTAAGAATTTTTGTTTTCTTGTTTCCAAAATGAAGTTTGACTCTGTCCACAAAATTAAAGTCATCTATGTTGACATAGGTTATATAAGGTTACATATTTAGTTGGTCCATCAAAATAAATATAAAAGAAATTATACTTCTAAAAAAATTCTCTCGATATATTTTTACTTGTTCATTATACTAAAAATAAATTTATATTTTTACTTGTCCACTTTCTCATATTAAAAAAAAAACAAAAAATAAAATTTGCTTAATATTAATCATTCATTCCCCAAATCATTTCATGTCTATTGAAATTATACAATATGGTATTGTGATAAAATAAACACTTCATTTATTATTTATTAAAGAGCGTACAAAGTCCATTGTGGACATATAAAAATAAATAGGAGTACTCCAATTAAACTAAACCAATTTAAATTAGAGAAACAATAATAGTTTATTACTCAAATTAACTTGAAATGTAACAATATTTGGTGAAAATAATTAAATTTCTATCCAATATTTGTGGAATGGGTTAATACTTAAAAGTTTTGTGGGGGCCCAAATTTTAGCAAAATGAATAATGTCCAGTAAAAAACAGTGATGGGCCACTATGTCTTTCTTCTTATCTAGGCCCAACTAAAAGATGGACTGGATCATTCATTTTTAGGCTTTACTTGAAAGATTGGACAGTGATGGGCCAAATAGTTCTCTCCTTAACAGTTAGAAGGCCCACTTCAAGTACCTTAATGGGCCCAATTCCTTAACATAACAATTGAATTGCATATTGGTCAATTGGAACTTGTTCTACTGCTCTCTCTCTTCACATTTACTTGTAGTTAGTTTGACTAATCTTTGAAACCAAATGTTAGTCAAAGTTCATGTAATTTGACTCTTGAAAAGTAGCGTAACAAGTAAAAATAAACAAAGAAAGAATATTATTATATATAAAGCAGAACATTTTGTTATTTATTATTTGCTAGCATACATATTCCCATATACAATTTCTCATTCCCTAGACATTTATTTAATTAATTAAGGATGAAAATTTATCATATGTTTTGTCACATCTCTTGATAACAATTCGCCAACTAGTATTATATGTGGTCTTAAATAAATAATTGAACTTTAAAAAGTGAAAACAAAGAGGCAGTATGATAGATAAATTGGATATTGTATATCGAACATTACATATGTGGTTGCAACGGAACAACACTAACATACTCAATGATGTTTCATAAGTGGAGGCTTGGAGGATAGATAAATTGGATATTGTATATCGAACATTACATATGTAGTTGCAACGGAGCAACACTAACATACTCAATGATGTTTCATAAGTGGAGGTTTGGAGGAGTAGAGCGTACACAAATCTTACCGTTATATCACAGAGGTTAGAGAGACTATTTCCGAAAAATCATAGGCTCAAATATAGCAAAATCAAGTACAAAAAAGAAGAAGAAAACAATGCAGTATTCATAGTAACTAAACATGCAAGACCTACAAGACCTACAAGAAAGGAACAAGAACAACAAAATAATATGATAATCAAAACATTATAAATTAAACAACAAACAATGAAAGATACCAAAAGCAACAGAAAGATTACAAATTTAGTTCACCAAAAACAATAAATAAATAAATCAAAGAACCCACCAATAATTCTTAGTAAAATTGAATTAGAGCCGGTTTGGATTGACCTAAAAAAAGTAGCTTTTAAGTCAAAAATAAAAAGTCAAACTGAAATGACTTTTAAGTAAAAAAAAAAGTAGGAGGAGACCTACTTTTGGTTTCTGATTTATTTTAAGTCATTTTTTACCTTGCCAAATACTTCGTACCTTATTTTAAGTCATTTTTTACTTATTTTAAATTATTTTTTATATTTGTCAAACACTTTCAGAAGTTAAAAACTGACTTAAAAATATATTTGACCAACTTTTAAGTCAATCCAAACGGGCACTTAATATTTGTCTATTTGGAACTTGTGCCTTCCCAACAGACACTTGGAGATCTTTGCAAGGAGAAGATATTTTTCAAAAAATGACAAGTGATGGCTCAAATATACAAAAATCATTTTTAGTGAATGTGAATAATCATAAATTCATAATAACGATAACAACAACAACAATAATAATAATAATAATAATAATAATAATAATAATAATAATAATAATAATAATAATAATAATAATAATAATATAAAAAAACCTAAATAATATTGACTTGTAATTATTTGGAGTGTGGAAGAGCCACGTAAAAGAGCAAGAAAAAATAGTGAAGCACTCTCAGCCACTACATAACATCCAATTGGCTACTCATTTGTGGTGCTGTTTTAATTGGTTTGACTTTGAGTTGAAAAATGTGAGGTACAACTCCTCTAAATTGTTTTGCTCACCTTAATATAAAATATATATATATATATTTATATATTTTTTTTAAAAATAATACTTATGGTGATGAATACTTTTGGAGAAAAACTAACTTTTTAGGTTCTGAAAAATAGTTAATGTTATTTCTCATAAATATTGATTTTCTTTCAAAAGCTTGATTAAACACCTTAATTATTTAAAATACATAAATATTTTTGATCTCTCGTAAACATAGATGACCAGAATTCATAAAGAAATTTTGTTATGTGTCTCACATGCCACATCATATTTATACAATGCATTAAAAAAATGTTACATTTCTATAATTGAAAATAATTGAACTTATTTTTTTTCCATAATGTTTCATTATTTATAGTACACAAATGGTTAGAGAGTGTTTGACCACAAATTTCAAACATATTCATTTTTTTGTTAAATTTGATTTCAAATCAAACGATGTCACATAAATTGAGACGGAGGAAATACTAATAATCCTTTTACAAATATTGCGTAATTGAATCTAATCTATGTTGAGAAAAATGAGTGTAATGTCTTTTTCTTAAAAAGGTGTCTAGATTCATTCCAATTAAAATAATACTAAGTAAGTTTGTTTGTCTAAATTCATTCATTAAGGCATTTAAATTCTTTATTTGTCATGAATAAGCCTTTATTCATTTCATATTTCAGGATCATTTGGTAAGATGTATTAGTGAATTCAATAAATATATTAATAATGGTGTTATTTAGTTCGTTGTTTGGTAAAATTTTCCTTTGATTAACTTCATGTGAGTATGAAGGGAAAAAGAAAGAAGCAAAACACTAATCAAATGTTTTTATTCCATATTTAAAAAAAAAATCATTTAGTGTCGATATTGACTAAATTTAAAACATTTGATTAAGAATGAAACAATCTTATTGGGAGATGTTTCATACTTATATTAGGGCTAAGTAAACTTGAGTTCACACCAATAATAATATATTCGGTGCAATCAAATCTATGTCAATAATACATCATCAATTAACTTTGGTAAAACACCAACCAAACGGCAGTGTGGTGGAAGGAGATTCTAAAGAAGAAAGTTCCAAAAAGGTTGCCAAAGAAGAATCGCCGTCCCTTCACATTGGCACAGCGTTTTTCATAGGCTAAAGATTGAGGACAGAAAATGAACACGTTGGACCAACACACAACTCACAACTCACAAAGGGCCTTATAGAATCTCAAATACCCAATAGGAAGACGTGTTCAGACTCTGATCTTCCCCTCTTTTGGGACCCAATTCCTTTTTGATAATGACTTTCAAAATTGCCCTAAAAATCTCTACACATATTAACTGCCTCCACCCCTAAGGTTATATATTTATTCTTTCTTTCACTATTCCAAGAATCTTGATTTATCTCTGCTTCATTCAATGGCACCCTGATACTGTTTCCTAGTACTCTGTTTTGTGTTCAGGATGCAAGTGAAACTGTTAAAGATGGAAGCTTCTTGCAATTTCTGCACAAGCATCTCTACTTTAGCTCCTAGTTGCCTCAGTCTTCGTTTCCGTCAAAAAAGATCCAATCTTTCTTCTTTTATTGGCAAGAATCGGAGCTTTCTTGATTCTATTTCTATTCGAGCAACCGCAAGTAGTAGTAGTAGTAGTGGTGGCACAAAGGTTGTTACTACCCGGAGAAGAAAACCCAAGAATGGTGGAACTAATGGTGGTTCCAGCAAGAATGTTAAAGTTAGTGAGATCCCTGCAGTTTCAGCAAAAGGGTCATCGGGGAAAGTGGCAGAGAAAGTTCAAGTAAAGAGAAAAAAGCAGCAGGAAGAGTGTTTCCAGGATAGTGGGCCGGTGGACGTGCGAGCACTGCATCGGAATGGTGACCCTTTGGGGCGTAAAGATTTGGGTAAGTGTGTAGTGAGGTGGTTATCTCAAGGAATGAGAGCTATGGCTTCGGATTTCGTTACAGCAGAGATGCAGGGAGAGTTTGCTGAGCTTAAACAGAGAATGGAACCAGGATTGACTTTTGTTATTCAAGCTCAGCCTTATATTAATGCTGTCCCTATGCCTCTTGGTCTTGAAGCCATTTGCTTGAAGGCTTGCACTCATTATCCTACCCTTTTCGACAACTTCCAGCGTGAGCTCAGAGAAGTTCTTCAGGACCTTCAGAGCAAGTCATCCTTCCAAGATTGGCGTGAGACTGAATCATGGAAGCTGCTCAAGGATCTCGCCAGTTCAGGTGACACCCCTGGAAATTACTCCACTGGATTCTATATTATATGACATATTATTTTATTGAAAGGTTTATGTATAAAGTAGTAAAAGGAAAAAGATCTGATATGAAAAACGTACTCTTTCTGTTTCATTTTATACGTTTTAAACTATGATATATGTATCGACAAAGAGTTTATGAAGCAAAAGAAAGACTTTTGACACGTAAATATATATAACAGCGCTGTAAATTCTTGTGTTTGAATCATATCGTGTTATGTCAATCCTATTAGAGCATTTCATGAAGGGTTAAATGACAGTGATAAAATCACATAGCTTCCAAATATAGAAAATTGTCAATCTTCTTGAAATAGATCAAAAGGCAAAGAGGTTCCTGTAAATGGATTGGAGGGAGTATTGGATTCTTGAAAATTGTTTTAAGCAATATTATGAATAGAATGGTGTCCAATGTTTCATTTAGATTGAGAAAGGAATTTTTCTAACTTTGCTGATGGGGTTCTGGAATTGGTCAGTTTGGTTTTCCCTGACACTGTTTACTTGCAGCTCAGCATAAAGCCATTGCAAGGAAGGTTTCTCAACCAAAATCTGTTCCTGGCGTAATGGGAATGGACATCGAGAAAGCAAAAGCCATTCAGAGTAGGATTGATGATTTTGTCAATCGTATGTCTGATTTGCTTCATATCGAAAGGGATGCTGAATTGGAGTTCACTCAGGAAGAGTTGAATGCTGTCCCTGCACCGGATGTTACTTCTGAGGCTCAGAGGCCATTAGAATTCTTGGTTAGCCATGCGCAGCCTGAGCAGGAACTCTGTGATACTATCTGCAATCTGACAGCAGTTAGCACATCTATAGGTGATCTAACTTTCTTTAACTACATGGATGTTTGCCAGTATTTATTGCCTCCATTGAACTGGAACATGTTTTTGCATTACAACACACAGGATTAGGTGGAATGCATTTAGTGTTGTTCAAATTGGAGGGAAATCACAGATTGCCTCCAACTAACCTCTCACCTGGAGACATGGTTTGTGTCAGAATATGTGATAGTAGAGGCGCTGGTGCAACTTCTTGCATGCAAGGATTTGTGCATAACCTAGGTGAGGACGAACGTAGCATCAGTTTGGCTCTTGAATCACTTCAGGGAGATACTACCTTTTCCAAGCTCTTTGGGAAAAATGTTCGCATTGATCGTATTCAAGGATTGGCTGATGCACTCACATACGAGGTATATTTCCTTCTTCAGTTCTGCCAGGTGAAATTTCTTGTTGAAGTCATAGTTAAAAAGAATAGTGGAATGGTGAAACTAAATGATTAGGTCAGACGGACAAAGTTTTGGTATATGCTTAACCTAATTTATTTAGAGGAAGCAAAACTGTAGGGGTCTACCAAGTCCATCTCAAGTTCCCTGTGTTCTTTTTTATTGATCTTAGGAGGGAAATGCTCACCCCAGCAGTGATTCTCTACGTTTTGGAGAAAAATATGTGAAATATTGTTGCGTTGTGATTTTGGATGGAAAGACTTCAGGCTTAGCTTGCTTTTTTTTGAAATTAGACTTCAGGCTTAGCTTTCTGTCCCATATCCGTTTAAATTAAGTTGTTTTCTGGATGTGCTGTTAATTTCTGATTTTTTCTTGATAAGAATCTTTCCCCCCTTAGATTATTCTTGCATGTCACTCGACCTGTGATAATGCATGTTTGTAGCTTGATGCCTTGATTTCTTCTCACAGTGGACGTAGAGACTCTGGTACTTATATTGTCTAATTTTGTTTTTGGGAGAAGCTCATACTTCATTTCCAAGGTTCAGGCCTAACTTTGAAAAACCTAAGGAGTTCATACTTTTTTCTTAAGTAATATTTTTTTTATTTTGAACAGAACTCTCTGTATGCAAGCAGTTATTAGAAAGTCAGTACTTCATTTCCAAGGCTCAGTATAACTTTGAAAAACCTATGTATCACTTCTGCCACTATGACTGGTGGTGATTAGTACTCTAGAATCAACATTGTATGTTGCGCTTTTTTGTTTTCATGTTGTTCAAATATGCCTTCAGCATTTTCTTATTCTTTCCTCTTTTTCTTCACTTGTTCTCCTACCACTTTTCCTACAGCGTGATGTTTCTATCTTTTTTTTCACTTCCTTCACTTGTTCTCGTACTTCCTCTTGATTGTATCCAAGTATTTTCCATTCATGCTATGCTTTCTGGTTGAAAATTAGAGAGCTTTATCTAAGGAATTCGTCTCCTTCCAGCTGGCTTTGGCATGCTGTTGTATCACCCAATCTAACCATCCATTTTATCCATGGAGTAGCTCGGAAATTAATAAAAGAGGCTGGTTACGGTCTCATAGCAGCATTCACAGCATTACTCTTTATAAAGGGTTTCATAGACACCTGTGAGATACCAGTTGAGCATAGATTATTGCTTGCTCTTTTAGAGAATTACATTTTGTCTAAGGTTCTTCTATACTTTTTGTATATTCATTGTGTACATGATTTTCCCTTTATAAAGAGCAATGCTTTACAGGCCCTTAGGATCTTTGAAAATAATTCATGCCTGCCTTTGCATACGACCATTACTTCTTGTAAGTTGTATACTACCATTGGTAAATGAGCGGTTCTTTATTATCTTCTTGTTACTCTATATCTTCCTTTATCACCATAGGATTTCCTGTGATGTGTTGTCTTAGGAAAAAATATGACTTGTTTACTTTTTGAGTTAACAAGGACAATTTGTGGAGTAAGAACCGTAGTTGACACAACTATAAAATTAAGTTCAAACAAAAAAAAAACTATTAAGATTTTCATATTTGGCTTTTTAATTTTGAGATCTTTGCTGCAATAGTTTTTTGATAGGCGTTGCAGAATGTTTTATGATAAGTACAGTCCTCTACTATTATTGTTCATAGTGGGGAAGAGTAATTTTATATAAAATGTTTAAGAGCACTTGCTGCTTTACAAAGTTAATGATTAGATTGGAATATTTTATTCTATTGAATTAAAGGTCACATCATTTTTTGAGATTTTCTGGGTTCTCATTAGGTTTGAGGAGAACATAGTCTATCTTAAAATGTGGTATTCACCCTTTTCCTTTGACAGCGCAATTGTGAAGCCTTAATGATGCTTCAGAAGAAAGGATTTCGGAAGAAAAATCCTTCAGTAGCAGTGGTAACTACGCTTTTTGGAGACAAAGAAGACCATAAGTGGCTTGAGGAGAATGACATGGCAGATTGGGCTGAAGTGGAACTTCCTGATTCTACAAACAGAAAATCTTTTGATGCTTCCCAAAGAAAAGCAATTGCATTAGGTTTAAATAAGAATCGACCTATAATGATAATTCAAGGGCCTCCTGGCACAGGGAAGACTGGTTTGCTGAAGGAATTGATTTCTCTTGCTGTAAAACAAGGTGAAAGGGTGCTTGTAACTGCACCGACAAATGCAGCTGTGGACAACATGGTTGAAAAGTTGTCTGATATTGGAATCAACATTGTTCGGGTTGGAAATCCTGCACGAATATCCCCTGATGTAGCTTCAAAATCTTTGGCTGAAATTGTGAATAACAGGCTGTCTGATTTCCGAGCAGAAATTGAGAGGAAGAAGTCAGATCTTAGAAGGGACCTGAGGTATTGTCTTAAGGATGACTCTTTAGCTGCTGGTATACGTCAACTTCTGAAACAGCTTGGAAAATCCATCAAGAAGAAAGAGAAGGAAACTGTGAAAGAAATCTTATCAACTGCTCATGTTGTGCTTGCAACAAACATTGGGGCAGCTGATCCACTAATTAGGCGGCTGGATGCATTTGATTTGGTTATTATAGATGAAGCTGGCCAAGCAATTGAACCATCGTCTTGGATACCAATATTGCTCGGAAAGCGCTGTATTCTTGCAGGAGATCAATTCCAGCTTGCTCCTGTGATCCTTTCTAGGAAAGCCTTAGAAGGTGGTCTTGGAATTTCACTACTGGAGAGGGCAGCAACTTTGCATGATGGGATGCTGTCGACAAAGTTAACAACACAATACAGAATGAACGATGCCATAGCTAGCTGGGCTTCAAAGGAGATGTATGATGGATCTTTAACATCATCTCCAACCGTTGCTTCTCATCTTCTGGTGGATTCTCCTTTTGTCAAGGTATGAAACGCTTTGCCATTGCATGCCATTTTCTCTAGGCATATAACTTGTGATTTGAATTCTGATACCTTGTTTTACTTTTTGTTCTTTCCACAAGTTCAAAGGAGAACATAGGCTCCTTTCTTTGTCATTTTCCATAACATAATGCTTAATGGGCTTTTCATGACTTTCTTCATGCACATGAAATATTAAGTAGGAAAACAGAGGTGTAGAGGTTAACTTATAGTGCAGAATATCTGTGCCATTGGCAATGTTCAAGTAGGATGACTTCTACATTAGAGGTTTTACTTTTAGGAACCATGAGAACTTTACGAACAGTTATGTGGACCTTTTCTTTATTGTAACTTTTATATGGACATTAGAAGATACCATTTTGAGATTGAGATGCAAGGGTTCTTAAGTCTTGACCCCTCAGATATCATGGAACTGTATGAACGCCTAATCTAAAGGTTCAAAAACCTTTAAATGGTATTTTGGTCTAAACTCCTAATAAAAATAGTGTCTTTCTGGATATATTTCAATACTGTCTACAAATTTGAATCTCTCCCCTCAACATCTTGTTTTGTATGCAATACATACTATGCTTAGAAAAAATAAAGTTGCCGTGGAACCCTTTCTTGTAGAGTTACCATCTTCGACATGTGCTAGGTGCTGCATTTAATTGTTCTTGGCACTGCCTCACAACATTAGTCTGGGTTATCTGCTTGTTCGAAACTTTAGCATATTGTTGACCAACAAGTATTTGGTTACAGAAAGCATTCCTTTAGATGATTTTAATTCTTCTAATTTCTGCATTCAGCCAACATGGATTACACAGTGTCCGCTGTTATTGCTTGATACGAGAATGCCTTACGGAAGCTTGTCAGTTGGTTGTGAAGAGCATCTGGACCCTGCTGGCACTGGCTCCTTTTTCAATGAAGGGGAAGCAGAAATCGTTATTCAACATGTATTCAGTTTAATTTATGCTGGTACGTGCCCTTCACTTTTTGTTTTCTCTTGAAATGATAATTGATAGATCCTTTAATTTCCTGAAATTAATCATAAATAAAACTTCAATGATGAGTGTTTTTATTGCTCAAGCTACGACTGGACAAAATATGCATTCATTGAATTCAGTTATTAAATATCTTGCATGTATCCTGTCTAGCCACCAGAATGCCTAGCTTATGTAGAGAGGTAGCAGGACTCCTGGTGATGGACTGATGACAACTTTATATTCTCTGGTTATAACTCATGACAAGTATATGCTGAAAGTAAAAGCTCATAAAATCTCAATTGGAACTGCACATTTCTCTCTTATCCATTGCCAATGACTGTTTTTTATTCTTTGTACGTGAATCCATTCTTTTACTACAGTTAAGCTTAACGGAAAAAGTTTTAGGGAAATATATAGCCAACAATGTTAACTCCTCTTCCATATTGCTGGAAGAACTGTTTGACAAAAAGCTACTCAACCAGGACACTTTTATATCTATCGCTCCAATTCCTACATTCTTTGAGAAGCTGAAGACCTTTCACCTTGCTTAGATGGTTATTCCTTTTTAAGTTCCTAGAAGATTCTTTTTCTTGTAGTAATAAGAAATTTCATTGCTGGCATCAAGAAGATGCAGAATAGTACAAAAGTTAGGAGGATAACAGAACTTTGTTATCTCAATTACAAAAAGACTAAATTAGTACTAGGGAGCTAACAAAGTTCAAAAAGTTCCTAGGTGAATCTATGGGTGAAAGACTAAGCCAACTATATAGAAGGTCATCTTCGTTAGAAGGAAGTGTCTTTCAGTAGAACCATATACCGTGAAGTTTCAGTTGACAAAGCTTAGCTGAATGAAAGAGTTAATCAGTACTATCTTTTAGTGAGTGTTAATGAATACTATTTGCGCTTCCAATAAGCTCAAGACACTCATGGTGATAATTTCTCTCGGACCAAATCAACATAAACTTCCCTTCTCAGCATGTTCATGATTCTGCATTCACGTTGCTTGGATGAGCCTATGAAGCATCCTTTACCTGCGAGATGGAGGAAATCTTTTTATTTACATCTGGGGAATATGCATGTACTTTCTACCTCTGTTGCTTCATGTATCGTAAATCAGGATAGATTAGTTAAAGAAGTATCAGTTATCTTAAATTATCTTCTGCAGGTGTTCCTCCTGCAGCCATTGCTGTGCAGTCTCCTTATGTCGCTCAAGTGCAACTACTTAGAGACAGGATTGATGAGATTCCTATGGCTACTGGCGTTGATGTTGCAACTATTGATAGCTTTCAAGGCCGTGAAGCAGATGCTGTGATTATATCCATGGTAAGCTGTCACTCTACTGATGTGTTACATTTCTAAGCATAACTGTTTCATGAATTGATCCAACTACATTATGCACTTCAATGTACATTGTCTAAATATTGAGAAAGAGAATATGCAAGTGAATGCTTATATAACCTTGCTTAACTATGTCCAGGTTCGATCGAACAATTTGGGGGCAGTTGGCTTTTTGGGAGACAACAGGCGAATGAATGTTGCTATAACAAGGGCGCGCAAGCATGTAGCAGTCGTCTGTGACAGTTCAACTATATGCCACAACACATATTTGGCTAGGCTGCTTCGGCATATTAGATATTTTGGGAAAGTAAAGCATGTTGAACCTGGCAGCTTCTGGGAATTTGGCCTTGGTATGGATCCAATGTTGCCTACTACCAGTTAAATTTGAAATAGTTCAAGAAGACCAAATTTTTAATGCTTCTGTCCAACTAGTGACTGGCTGGGCGGACTCTCAGATACATTGATGCCCTGGTTCGGTCTGCAAATTATATATTCAGCTTTTTGACCACGAGGACTAAGCATGGGGTACTTTTCATTTGTATATATAATTCAAAGAAAAACTTTATGAAAAGTGTAAATATATATACACACAGCTACGATGTCTATACGATTCTTGATTGTTTAACTCCAGTTAATGATTTTCCTTGTACTTGAATCAGCATGGAGATTCTGTTGAAAAAAGGTTCAAGTTCATTCACTACCGGAGTTGTTCATACATATATGAAGTACCTGAGAAGTTTATATTGCTAAAAACAGAGTTCTGGGGAAGGAGTAAGGGTAGTAATAGTGCGGACTAGCCACCTTGTAATTGAAATATATTCATCGTCCTGGAGTTGTACTTGTGAAAATTTAAACTCCAGGCAAAACTCCAAGAGTTGAAAAATAAAATTAAGGCCAAAAGCATGTTAAGATTAAGCACCACTTGAAAATAATGCAAAGTAAACATCAATTTTGAATGACAAGTAACACACTAAAATATTTATCGTCTCATATTCAAAACTTCATAATACACCTTACTTAATACTATTCTTATAAGTCCGATCAAACGACCACTAAATGTTCAATGAGAGGTAACGTGTTTGATATAACCATTCAATTGTAAGTTGATACCATTTTATGTTTTTTACGCTTTTTTTTCTTGTTCTTTTGCTTTTCAAACAAGCCAACTTATAGCACCCATACATTCTGCATTTTTGTTAATTCTATCGTCACTTTGTTTGACAAATGTAAACATCAAGAAAACTGTGTTTCACGTGTATGTGTTAGCTGTGCCTAAACCATTTGACTTGCACAAATGATAAGAAATTTGTCTTTTCTACTCTAATTCGATACTACTACAATAATAATATTTTCAAATGCATCAAAATTCTACGAGAATCTAGCAAGCAATTAAAAGCACTAGTAATTTAAGTAGTGCGAAACTGCTAATATGTAGCGACCTGCCAAATATAATCCACAAGACAAATTTAGGAGCTTTTTTTTGCTGTTAGAAGCAGCACTATATGTGATGATTATATGGTTGTCATGAATCATGACTAACTTTAATATACTATATAATATGGCTCCATTTCCCCAAAAAATAAATTGAATTTAAAAAGTTGGCGACCACAAATAGTTGATAATTCTTCAACCTCCAAATTGCTGTAAATATACTGAGCAAATGGTGAAATTCAATTTCTTAAAGCACTTATTTCTCATCAGAATTTTACCATATCCATGGCGTTAAGCAGTTAAACTGTTCTTCCTTTGGACAGGCACATTCAACTCTTGTTCTTCGACCAGTAGCAGGGAAGAACTAGATTTTAAAAATGAACAAACTGCTGTTACAAAATGGCAAGTATTCAATGCGCTGTCTCCAACTAAAAATGTAAAGCAATACTACTTCAAAGTTGACATCATTCAATTTTCTCTTTTTTCATAGTAACTGTATATCATATCAATTGAAAAGTTTTGCGACTTCAAAATAAAGTAGCTGACTGGGGTGGTGTTTTGATACTCTTAGGTTGTGCCTCTTATCACTTCCCTGCAGCTGCTTCAGTTGGTGTTTTGGTAGTCATCTGGTCAACTGCATGCACAGTGTTCTGAAGTTCTTCCCATATGGCTTTGTAGACCATCCTCTGCCTATTCACAGCAGATTGTCCCTCAAAAGCTGAAGCGATTACATCAATGCTGCAAAGAGAAATAAAATGACTACAGAACTAGCAACAAATACGGTCACCACTTGATTTAGTAAACCAGCTTCGTATTCCCATCCACTGCATCATCTACTAGAGAAGAAGCCTCACCTGACATGCCGACCATCACCATAAGCATCTTTCACTACGACTGTGTCCGCATTTAACTGTTCCTTGATCTGTTCACATATATTCAAATCTCAACCGGACAATTATATTGACAGAAGTGAGACTATCACAAAAGACATGAATGTAATATCCCAGGCAGATATTACAGGAGCATGGAATCTGTACAGCCAAATGTAGCATAGGCTAAGCAAGTACTGCAACCCTTATTAATGTAATCTAAGGCCACAACCTTGTTTATGTAACCATGACAAAAACGTAAAGAGGATCAAACATCAAAAGTTTAATGCCACATGTGAACGGAATTTCATAAATCTCAAAAGAAGAATCTACTTCAATTGATATGCCCTTGGAGCCGGGCATACATAACATACACAGTCAAAAGAGGTGAACAATTAGATACAACAGCCGGTGTTGCAGCGAAATTGATTGCAAAAGAAGGGACAGGGAAGAAAAGTTCTTTTCCAGAACTGCAATTGTGGACATGATGTGCTTAAGCTTTTGCTTCCGTGTTTTAGTTAAAGTAGGAGCTAATATATATCATAAAGAAGTAGCATTCTATACTTAGCTGTATAAAATTGATTACAAATACGACTATGAGGAAAAAGAAAAGAGACACTTATGAGCCAGTTTGGGTGAGTTGATTATAAATGCCCAGGCGTTGAGCTCAATTGGCAAAGGTTGAGGGACTTGTTAGGCCACAAGTTTGAGTCGTGCAGCAAGAAACCTAAGTCGAGCATTTAGGTGGAGAAAAATAAAGGGACGGGCCCATCATTCTCGAGTTTCAAGGTCGCGGTCGACCCAAAGGGCAGACTCCACAGATTTTTCAGTCATAAAACGAATAGAGGGAAAAAACATTAAGTGGTTGTAAGTGCATTTAAGTGTTAAAACTGATTTTATAAATATGCAGTTATGTGTTTGAATAGAAGTGTTGAAGCTAATAATAAATAAATAATGTATTTGGTAAAATAAGATGATTAGTTGTTCTTTTGACAAAGTGACTTTAAGTACACTGAAAGCTTTTGCAAAGAAAAGGAGAAACGACTTATATATAATGAAGAGGAAGTTAAGGATTTTGTTTTGGAAATGGTATTTCGAGAATTAGGAAAAATATCAAGGACAAAATTATAAAAATCTTGGTCGAACTAAAAGTGCTAATTAGTTGAAAACAATAGTTGGGGCTGTGGGGATGACCTATTTATGTCTTTCGGATGATTCTTTTTGGCTTATAAGCACTTAGCTATAAGTACTTTGGTATTTACCAAACGCATAGGTGAGTCAAAAGGTACTTATAAGCGAATTTGACCAACTTATGTGTTTGATAGCCCATTTGGATTAGCTGATTGTAAATAGCAGATAAGTTTCAAGAGTTGAAAAGCATTATTCAGCATTGAAACTGATTTTATAAACAAGCAGTTACATCTTTGGATAGAAGTGCTGAAATTGTTAATAAGCTGTTGATGTATTTGGTAAAAAAGTGTTGAGTTGTTCTGTCATTAGAATGACTAAAATATCCTTAAAATATTTGCAAAAAATTATAAATTTAAAAGTATATGGGTAAAGAAAAGGAGGAACGACAGACACAAAGTGGAGAGGAAGTAAGAAGTTTTGTTTTGGAAAAGACATGTTGACAGTTAGAAAAGGTATGATCTACAGTTGGAAGTTAGAACAAATGGGGACGCACCATAGACCAAAAAAGATGGACTATGATACCAGGCTGTATTTGGTGGACTATCTGGAGGGAAAGGAATCTAAGATGCTTTGAAGGAAAGAACAACCCAATCCAGAAGATAAAGCCTACTTGTATTTCACTTTTTCACTTTTGGTGTAAACAGGACTACATAGAGAACACTCAGACTCTAATGCAACTGTTAGTCTTTATAGATTTTTTTGCTTAAGATTTAACAACCCTTTTTTGCTGATACAATATGTTACCTTATCAAAAAATAAAAAAAATATTATAAATCGTAAAATACTTGGTCAAACCAAAATTGCTTATAAGCTTATAAGTTATAAGTTGGGGATGACCAACTTAGGACTTTTGGCTGATTTTGGTGTATAAGCACTAGTCTCATAAACACTGCGGTGTTTAGTAAATGCGTAGATAAGCTAAAAAGTGTTTATAAGCCAATTTGATCAGCTTATAAGCTTAGTTAAACATCCTCTAAGCTTATAAGCTGGTCAAACTAGTTTATAAGCATTTTTTGGCTTATCTAGGCATTTAGTAAACGTCGCCTAAAGTCATAAATTGGTCACTCCTAAAACTTATGGTTTTATAGCTTATAAGCACTCTTGGTTTGACCGAGTCTTTTACAATTTACTAATATCTTTTGTAATCTCTGAAATACTCTTACTAACATAACTATTAATTCTCCCCAATTCTATTTCTGCCGTTCTTTTTATATGTAAAAATTACTATTAAATTTTTATTATGTTGTAAATAGATTGAAGGACATTTCAGTCATTTTAACATAAACAATGATGATCAAGACCCTTTTACCAACCATGTTAATGGCTAATATCAGTTTCAACCCAAACCCGTAACTGTTCATTTAAAAATTCAGCTTCAACACCTAAAAGAGTTTTTCAACCCTTGATGTTTCTCAGTTAATCCACCAGTTTCATAAGCCTATCTAAACACCCCAGAGTAATTTCGGGATACGAAACTAGGTTCAAGGATCTTCTAAAAGGGATTTCACAAGTTTAGTCCAAAACTCAAACTTGCTTCTTCTTTTTTAATTTGATCAAGTCTTTCTATAGACATAGTTCTATTAACTTCATTATGACACCGAGACGAATATTCTGAGGTTTCCCTAATACTTTTAATTATTGCTATAGCAGTACTTTTCTATCCCCACCCACCGACACTAACGTCAAGAATTGTGCACCCCTTTACATACTCCAAATAGTTTTCAGCATCTATATTGCTTTGTCATTCAGCCACTTACAACAGACACTTGAAACTCATCACAATGCTTGTGCCTATAAAACTGAATCTTTGTCTTAACTTTAATAGTTCATTGCACGTGGATCAAGGTGTTGCATCACACCAATGCGCTGGTTGATTATTTGATAAAATATGCAACATTTGTGATCCTAGGTAGGTCAGTTCATCTTTTTGTTTACAACCAAGAAACTCTCGAGGGTTAGTGGTGCACGGTTCAGAACTTGGTGGATAATCGTCTTGATCCTCCCCCCTTCTCCACTTAAGTACCAAGCATTTGTGTTCAAGTTCATGGCATGTGCCGGGGGAGTGGGGGGGGAGGGGGCTTTATCGCACGATTCTTAATATCTAGTGGCTGCTTCATTCATTGTTTCTCTTGTTCTTTTTTTCTTCTCAAATCCTAACATCTTCAATTCTACAAATAAGAAAACATCTTCAATTCTACATAATTAACCATTGTAAGAAATACCATGAATATTTAGTACTCCCTCCGTCCAACAATAGGTGTCCACTATATTATTTTGGGATGTCCAACCATACTTGTCCACTTTATGAAATCAATGGATAATTTTACACTTATCATTAATTATAGTCATTTCTCTATTACATTTTTCAAGACATTGCATTTATTATATTCAAAGGGTGATATAGTAAAATTACCCTTCTATTTATAGTTTCTTAAGAAGTGTGCAAAGTCAATAATAGACAAGTAACCCTTCGGGGTAGCCCAGTGGTTTGGGCTTGGGACTTCCATGTTGGAGGTCTCAAGTTTGAAACCCCTTGCCAGCGAAAGCAAGGGATTTGCCTTCTGGGTCAAGCTCGTCGCACCGGGCTTGCCTAGTGCGGGTTACCTCTCCTATGTGGTTTGCGAGCTATTGCATAGGAGAAGGGGTTTTACCCTGTGCGCACCCAAAGGGTAGCGGCTGCGGGTTTCCCTTGTCATAAAAAAAAAGAGTCAATAGTGGACAAGTATTGTTGGACAGAGAGAGTAATTTATTTTCTTCTTGAAATGGGAATATTGTGTAGTGCCAAAGTCAATTTTTATCAGGTTCCTTCTTTTAAGTGATTATGCGAAACAGCACATACTCAACGATGTTCTCTTCTAATCTGTGCCCCTTTGATCAACATTTAGACAATGCCATTCAGCACTAGAGAAGTCTATGTAAGATGGAGTTCATAGAAAGCTGATCAAGCCATCAAGAAAATGTGGGTCGTGGTACCTGCTTGTATTTTCTGGTGTATTTAGACAAAAAGAAATGGTAGATGCTTTAATGGAATTTCAACTGAAGCAATATCCTAAAGGCTAGATGCTTAATGAATTTATTCAGTTGGTTCAGATAGTTCCTAGTAATTAGCATTGACCAATTTTTGGATTTCGTTAGCTCTTTAATACCTTGCAATTCTGATATATCTTTTGAGGGTGTATCGGAAACAGCCTCTCTACCACAAAGGAAGGTTGAGTACATCCTATCCTCCCCAGACACCACTTGTGGGATTACACGGTTGTTGCTAGCTCCTTCGTATACTTTAGATATGAGCTGAACAAATCAACATTTTGTATCTTTTGTATCTATTGCAACTTCCTAATGCCTTTTTATCAAATCTACTTACTTCATCAAAATATAAATAAAAAATCTTGAGGTCAAATTTAGCAATTACTCCGAGCAAACTCTTATAGTAATCCCTAAAGTTTTAATCTTTAGAGAGAAGTTAGCAATTCCCAAGCAGTAGAAGCACAAAGCAGATAAATACAAGCCCAATAAAACACAAATCCCAAGTTTTATGATGCGCAAAAACTCATAGTTGAAAAAGGGTCAATAAATTTAACCTTTTTCTCCATTGACTGCATAAGAGGGGAATCAAATGAGTCATTGCCAGTATCGCTAGTTGCTCGAATACTGAAACTCCGATGACCGGCGAAGGCCTCAATCTTCAACCCTATGTGAGAAAGGAGCTTCATCGGCCTATTGGAACAGGCAGCAATAGAATAGCATTTCACCATTGCAGGTACACGTGGCTGAACGGAGCAGCTCAATCGCCGGATACATAGCGCCGCCACGTTTGGCCTCACAAACAGAGCCTTCGTCATCTCTACTGCTTCTTTCCCGTGTATGGTCACAAGCAAATTAGAATTTAGAGGTCGTCATATATACAATTTTGGTTTAAAATTTTTATTTTCCATATATAATTTCAAAATTATTATATTACTTTTTCAAGATACGGAATTTGCTATCTAAAAGATAAAAAGGCGAAAATTTTCAAAATTCTAATGTCCCTTAAGAATGACAAAGTTTAAATTGAAATTAAAATATTATTTAAGTTTATTTAATATTAAACCAAATATATTTTAAATGTTTGTGTATTTCTATATTTATAAGATAAACGTTAAACAATAATTAGTTCTTTGTATTTGGTATGAGTTTAAACTGATACCTTAAGATATCTTTTAAGTTTTCGAAAATGATTACTTTTGATCTCCAACAATTTTTTATTGTTAGATTCAACAAAAATAAAATAAAAAAATTAACTAAAAGTGTTTTTTTTTTTGTCAAATTCAAAAAATTTGTCGCGCCAAAAACAATATCATACACCAAAAGAAGATCTAAAAGAAATGCAATAAACATGCACCTCAAAAAAGATACATTAGAATCCAGTTTGCATCTCCAAAATTGAGTTCATGTAAAATTCTAATTATTTTTTTCATATTTCATGCTAAATTGAACAACTAGAGCTTTTTGGGTATATGATGGAGGCCAGAATGCTTTCTTTTTTTACAAATTTAAAGAATTAATCTGCTCAAGAATATAGTCAAGGGGCCAGTTTGAACCTGTCCCTCTAAGCATATAAAAAGAAAAAGAAAAGTTCATTATTTTCGATGCTTAAGTATTTGTATTATGTTCTTTTATTAAAACGACTGAATATATGTTGAGCTTTAAGATATTTCTCTTTTATTAAATTGTGAATCGAGGAAATATGTCAAGAAAATCTTTTTGCATCATTGTTGTTCTTTTTTTCAATGTCGTCATTTGTAGAATAGAATTACAAACTTTTTATTTGGACGTATTATCATTCTTTATACATTTTCAAGCAAAATATAATAAAATGTCATCATTACTGTAGTATGTAAACACCATGGAGGTATTATAATTTTTTTGGAATGTAATGGTTTGATGTTTTTTATCAGCTTTTGCATCCCCATGACGTTAATTTTTTTAAATAATAAATGTTATGTTATTTATAATACATATAATGATATAAATATTACAATATTTATATAAAACATATTGTCGTAGCAGAAAATTAAAATATTGAAATACATGCGCATCCTTTTTTCTTTTTCTTTTTTTGTACCTTACATGTCCGAGCAAAATAAACTCCCATTATTATATACCTAGGTAATTTGTCCGCGCTTCGTGCGGTCATAAATAATAATTACGTTGAACTTGTAAATAATTCTTTACTAATATTCATACATTAAAATAATGAAAAAAATAGGTTCTTAAAAAATATTAGTAATATTTCAGCATGAATTTGATTATTTGTCGTTATCACATAACTCATGAATGAATTATTCATGAAATAATAAATCATTGGTTTTTTAATCAACATTAAAAGGAAAATAAAGAAGAAAATAAGAATATATATACAAAGGCATTTCGTAAGAAAAAAACACATTTGAGTTGCATAGATTATACAATTGTGATATATGTCTTAGGATAAAATTCAATTATTTATTAACAGATTCAAAAAAGAAATTACACTTGAACATGAAAGCAATTATAACTTTTGAACTTGCATAATGGATTTCTTCAATTAATAAGTGAGAAACTTCATATCTATGTAAAAATAGATAATATGTAAGCTTATATATAATACTTTTAAGTTACTTTATATAGAATATCAAAACATGAATTCTTGGAACTAGGTACAATAATTATTTTATGCACAATGAATATACCTATTATATGTGTATATGTTCAATATAACTGGAGACAATAATTTTGCAGAAAATAAACAACAGAGTTTAAAACATGTACTCAAAAACAACAATTAATATCACATGCATAAATTAATGACTGTAAAAAAACATACCAGGATATGTAAAATAGAATGAAATAGAAAGGAAAAAAATCGAGTCCCTGAATGCACAGTGTTTCCTAAAGAAAATTATTCCCCTCTAATACTTGAGGTTTAAAGAATTAGATCCTCTCATGATGGAACGATTTATTCACCAACGTATTGATACAAAAACAATGGTGTCAGTAAGCCACTCATTAGGAGCAAAGTAAACGAATATTTAATTGTGCAAAAGAAGAAGAAGAAGTGCGGAATTTCGTTGTTTTAAATGAGAGAAAATTCCTCTATTTATAGCCAACAAAAGGTAGTGTGAACAAATTCTTATTGTGACTTATCGGAAAGGTCATAACACTTTGGAAAGGTTACAATCCTTCAGAAAAGTCACAACCTTTCATAAAAGTCACAATTTTTCATAAAATTTGCAACTTTTCATAGAATTCACATTTTTTTGTAAAAGTCACATTTTTTCCATGAAAGAGGAATGCTAGTTTTGGAAATACTATAAATTAAAAGGGGATTCTAGTTTGTGGTAGCACCACATAGGCGGACCTAAGGTTCTCTTTTATATAAATATATGATTAGTTATTTCTTATCTACTGTTAATTAAAAACGATTGTTTGATTTTTCAAAAATCAGAAGGCAGAAGAATTATAAAAGTTCTAGGAAAGGCAACATAAGGGGAAAAAGTTCTTATTTAAACAAACTTATACCACTTAATTACTCATCATAGCTATAGTTTGTTATAATTACCGCTCGCGACTAACATTATACATTAATTACGTGGGCTGACTTCGAGTTTGTATAATTAGCCACGTTTGTAAATGTATAATTCGCCAGAATATACAAATACATATGTATAATATACAATTATCTAACCGATATACATATACAATTCACCTCTCTCCCACTCTCTGCCCTCTCTCGCTCGCCTCTCTCCTCCCTCTCCCAATCTCGCTTGCCATAAATACAAATGCATATGTATAACATACAATTATCTAATTGATATACATATATAATTCACCTCTCTCCCACTCTCTGCCCTCTCTCGCTCTCCTCTCTCCTCCCTCTCCCAATCTCGCTTGCCATAAATACAAATGCATATGTATAATATACAATTATCTAACCGATATACATATACAATTCACCTCTCTCCCACCCTTTGCTCTCTCTCCTCTCTCTCCCAGTCTCACTTGCCTCTCTCCTCCCTATAACATGTATCTACGAATTGTAATTATCAAACTATAGTTATGGAGAGTAATTAAGCTATTTTTGAGTGGCTATATGTGAAAGTTCCTCATTATAAAATGGGATGTTGAGTTGTTGTATAATGTTTTAAAAAAGTTATTTTTATATGTATAGAGAAAGATCTTTCAAGTTATACAAGTTAATTTTAAAGTAAAAGGTTAGTTTTATACAATTTATAAGATCGATTATGTTACATAAATTATGGTAGTGAATATTGGACCGCTAAAGTCTAATATATCCACACAATGTATATTGTGCGTATACTGAAATAAATAAATGATCATATTAAATTGAAAATTACTAGACTCACCAAAAGGTGTAAGTAGCACACGTTGATGATAAAATGCGAGAAGATTGCTTGAGATGGTTTGAACATTTTATGCATCAACCAATAGATGTATCCATGTGTAGGTGTGAAACTATGGTAAATGAAAATGATAAAAAGGGATATAATAGACATAAAATCACATAGAAGAAAAGGGTGTTAAAAGACCTCCAAATACTTTGTACCAGCACAAACATAGCTAAAAATAGGGTACAATAGTTACCATTATTATTGTTATTATTATATATATATATATATATATATATTTTAACTTATTTTCAATTTTATTTTAATTTATCTATTTTGATGATATGATATGAGTCTAAACGAAGAATGGTGAATTCACACGTTCTAATTAATAATATTACAATCTTTTTAAAAGCGAATCTAGCATGAAAAACACGACTTCAGCAGAATCCAACATTATCGTCTAAATTTTGTATATCTATCGAGTAATCTACTAAATATATATAAAATAAAATTTTGTTTCTATAAAATTTTAATCTTAAATCCGTTTTTGAACCTCTATGACTATATATTATTATAATATATATTTTAACTTATTTTCATTTTTATTTTAATTTATCTATTTTGATAATATGATATGAGCCTAAATGAAGAAGGGTGAATTCACACGTTCTAATTAATAATATCACTTTTTTTAAAGGCGTATCTAGCATGGGAACCACGACTTCGGTAAAATACAGCATTATCTTCTAAATTTTGTATATCAACCGAGAAATCTACTAAATATTTATAAAATAAAATTTTGTTTCAATAAAATTTTAATCTTAAATTCGTTTCTGAACCTCTCTGACTATATATTATTATAATATATATTTTAACTTATTTTCATTTTTATTTTTATTTATCTATTTTGATAATATGATATGAGCCTAAATGAAGAAGGGTGAATTCACACGTTCTAATTAATAATATCACATTCTTTTTAAAGGCGGATCTAGCATGGAAACATGACTTCGGTAAAATTCAACGTTATCTTCTAAATTTTGTATATCTACCGACAAATCTACTAAATATATATAAAATAAAATTTTGTTTCTATAAACTTTTAATCTTAAATCCGTTTCTGAACCTCTCTGGCTATATATTATTATATTATACATTTTAACTTATTTTCAGTTTTATTTGAATTTATCTATTTTGATGATATGAATCTAAACGAAGAAGGATAAATTCACACGTTCTAATTAATTATATTACATTCTTTTTTAAAAGCGAATCTACCATGGGAAACACGACTTCGATAAAATCCAACCTTATCTTCTAAATTTTGTATATCTATCGAGAAATCTACTATATATATATATATATATATAAAATAAATTTTTATTTCTATAAATTATAAATGTTAAATCCTATTCTGAACCTCTCTGACTATATTTTTACTCGTTTTTGATGATTGATTATTTCAATTATTATACTTTATTTTCCTATATGTAGTAGTATATTATTATTACCCAATCAAGAACAATTATAAAAAAAAAAATTCCTCTACAAATACTACTATCTTTTTGGTCCAATTGACAATAGATGAGAAATAACAAAGATAATACAAGCTTTAATAAATAAAAGTTTTACATAATCTCTTTGCTGTGACACAGCAGGTTTTTGCCCACATCGAAACAAAAGAAAACAAAACTGAAAAATCCCATCTGGAGCAAACTCCAGCGACGGTGGCTGCCTCTTCTCTCTAAATTGACACTTCTTCAACCTCAGATTCACTCAAAAAACTCCGTCAATTGCCATTTTCTTTGTTGATTATACCTATTACTTCGATCAATTTGTCACCGCCGATACTTTCCCCGGTGTTTTTATTGTTTCAATCATCGTCTTTTTGATAAAGACTAGATTTTTACGGAAAAGGGGGAAAATCGATTTGAGTAAATTTCCGTGAGTTGAAAATCTTGAGGGATGGATCTGTTTATGATAAAGATCATGGTTTGATTGATTGTTGATGAAAACTGGGTGAATGAGGATGGGATTAGAATCTTCTGGTGAAATTCCTCGTGTTTACCGGAAGATTAATGTGTTACATGAGGGTTCTATTTGATCAGATGATGCCCTTGCTTTAGATTTTTTGTTTCTGTTGTGAGTTGTAATATTAATAGTTAGTAAGCGGAGGTGCGTTCATGGATGAGGCTAGTTCTAGCTCTATGGCCGTTGATTCCTCGGAGTTGGCATCAGAGGGAGCCTTATCATCATCATTTGCTGCTGCGGTAGTGGTTCCATCATGGCGTCCGAGCCAGGGAGTCTTTGGTCCTTATTTGCCTGGACAACAGACAAATGCTAACCCCCAAAGTTTGCGGGTAGTTGTTAGACGACCTGTAAGTGCTCCTTTCCATTACTGTTTACTTTATTTCACTCTGCATTTGGGACTTTCTTGATTGGGGGTGAGAGAAGATTTTGTTCATTAATGCCTGCTGAATTTTGAGTTTTAGCAATCAATGAGTCACTGGAATTATGAATTTCTGTATCTGTAGAAAATCTTATGTAGTTAGAATTGAATGTTTGTCATAAAGCTCATCGTATGGCAGTCTGAAGCAGTCCTGTTTATTCTGTCCGTTTTTTTCAACCTTGGGTCAAAAATGACAAAGAAAGGAACCCATTTGAAGCAGGTCATTCTAGATATCGGGAGTGCACCTGGAAGGGGCTTCAGTCATAGATTACATTTGTTGTTAGTAATAAGAAAATGAGTATTGGTCAATTTGTCTTATGGGCCGAATTTTAAAGCTGATAGCTGAAGCTGTATCTCTTAAAGTTAGGAGTCCACTACATGGCTGGTTTAATCCACAACATTATCCTGTGTGAAGAGGTGATAACTGTATGCCATATCAGCTCTAAGGAGGGGTGAGTATGGGTCAATGTGTTTTGCTGAGTAAGGTTGAGAGTCCTATAGACCCCTCAACTATCTCTGCTATACCCAAAATGCTCAATTACATGACAACGATCATTACCACCCCTTCCCATCGTCAGAGACTTTACTAAAACTTGGCCTCCATAAAACCAATGCCTATAAATAGGTAACTCCCTAAGTGAACGAGGGGATCAATCATATATATAACATCGAACACACCACACATGATTTACACACTTGCAAATTACAAAGATATACATATTTCATTTTATATGTTTTCAATTATTGTCCTTAACTTAAGCTTCTCAGTATCACGTTACTATTATAAAAAAATATTATACAGTCCTTGGTGGGAATTCTAATTAATAATATCACACTCATTTTAAAGACAAATCTAGCATGGAAAGTACGACTTCGGCAAAATCCAACATTTCTATCTAAATTCTGTATATCTGTCGAGAAATCTACTGAATATATATATATAATTAAATTTTGTTTCTATAAACTTTAAATTTTATATCCGTTTCTAGAGCTCTCTCACTATATTTTTACTTGTCTTTGATAATTTATTATTTCAATTATCTTACTTCATTTTCCTAGTAGTATATATCCAGTCAATTATATCTATACGATTGTACAAAAAATTCATCTACAAATACTAGTGTTGAATAATTGAATATTAGGTATTATCTTTTTGGTCTAATTGACAATAAATGAGAAATAACAAAGATAATACAAGCTTAAATAAAAGATTTACATAATCTTATTGCTGTGACACAGCAGATTTTGCCCACATTGAAAAAAACAAAAGAAAACAAAACAGAAAAATCCCATCTGGAGCGAACTCCAGTGACGGTGGCTGCCTTTCCTCTTTAAATTGACACTTCTTCAACCTCAGATTCACTCAAAAAACTCCATCAATCGCCATTTTCTTTGTTGATTACACCTAATACTTCGATCAATTTGTCACTGCCGATACCCTCAGTGCCGTCTTCTTTGTATCAATCATCATCTTTTTGATAAAGACAAGATTTTTACGGAAAGGGGGGGAAATTGATTTGAGTGAATCTCCGTGAGTTGAAAATCTTGAAGGATGGATCTGTTGATGATAAAGATCATGGTTTGATTGATTGTTGAGGAAAACTGGGTGAATGAGGATGGGATTAGAATCTTATGGTGAAATTCCTCGTGTTTGCCAGAAGATTAATGCGTTACATGAAGGTGCTATTTGATCCGATGACGCCCTTGCTTTATATTTTTTTGTTTCTGTTGTAAGTTGTATTACCAATAGTTATTAAGCGGAGGTATGTTCATGGATGAGGCTAGTACTAGCTCTAAGGCCGTTGATTCGTTGGGGTTGGCAGCAGAGGAAGCCTTATCATCATCATCTGCTGCTGCTGCTGCGGCAGCAGTGACATCATGGCGTCCCAGCCAGCGAGTCTTTGGTCCTTATTTGCCTGTTGTACTCCAGGCAAATGCTAACCCCCAAAGTTTGCGGGTAGTTGTTAGAAGACCTGTAAGTGCCCCTTTCCGATACTGTTTACTTTATTCCACTTTGCATTTGGGCCTTTCTCGATTGGGGCTGAGATAAGATTTTGTTCATTAATGCCTGCTGAATTTTGAGTTTTAGCATTCAATGAGTCACTGGAAGTATGATTTTCTATTTTCTGAATCTGTAGAAAATCATGAACAGTTAAGAGTTAAATGTATCATAACGCTCATGGTTCATCGTATGGCAGTCTGAAGCAGTCCTGTTTATTCTGTCTGTTTTTTTCAACCTTGGGTAAAAAATGACAAAGAAAGGAACCCATTTGAGGCAGGTTAATCTAGGTATCGGGAGTGCACCTGGGAGGGGCTTCAATCATAGATTATATTTGTTGCTAGTAATAAGAAAATGAGTACTTGTCAATTTGCCTTATGGGCCAAATTTTAAAGCTGATAGCTGAAGCTGTACCTCTGAGAGTTAGGAGTCCACTACATGGCTGGTTTAATCCACAACATTATCTGGGTGAAGGGATGATAACTGTATGCCATATCAGCTCTAAGGAGGGGTGAGTATGGGTCAATGTGTTTTGCTGACATCAGCAATAAGGTTTACGACTATTTCAATGGAATGTCTGCTGTATTTACTCTTTAGACTGGAATTTGTAGCCATATAGTGATGGAAGTGATGCTCTGACTCTTGTTCCCACAGCTTCCTTCTAATTATGATTAATCAGTCGAGAGGTGTCTCTACTCCCATATAATATGCCTTTAAGGGGTGTTGTATTGTAACCCTCTCCTCCTCACAAAAAGAAAGAAAAAGTATGCAGCATTTGTGTAGAAAAAAATATTCACATTGCGATAGAAGAGCCACCTATGTGAAGTAACGCAATCTCAGTGAAGGAGATGAGTAAGTAACACAATCTCAGTGAAGGAGATGAGTAAGATAGACAAGATGAAGGGTTTAGTTTTTTTGTTAATGGGATATGATTGGGCACCTTAACCCTCGGAGATTTGGGGGGGGGGGGTCAAAGTTAGGATAAAGGAAAATGTTGTGCCTTTGGGGAGAGTATGGAGGATGATTGTTTAAACTTCGCATGGTAAATAACTTTACCTTTGCATATGTCTATGAGTGTTTCAGTTCCAGGGTTCTATTTATAAAAATTCCTCACTTCTCCTATGAAATGATGTTGGATATCATCACTAATATCATACTGGTTATTTTAGTTAAATAGAGCTATCTATTAAGTTAGTATTATAGTGTACTTCAACTAAATATCCATCACATGTATTTTAAGCTAGTTATTTTTACTTGATCAAAATGTTTGAGGGAACTTTGATTACAAGTACATGTTGGGTCAATGTTCTAGTGTTTTATACTTCAATTTTGTTTAATCCGAACTAAGTTTACAATAATTGATGAAGAGAATGCAAGCCATTATTTTTATCCCAAAAACTTTGAGAGAAGTACTCCATTCCATTTTATGTGACACTATTTCCTTACTATGTATCCAAAAAGAATGATGTCTTTCTATTTCTTGAAACAATTTAATTTTAAGCGTCTCATTTTCTCCTTGATGCATACTTTATAGCTATATAATCTCATGGAATGTTTAAGACCACACGTTTCAAAAGTCTGCTTGTATTTCTTAAACTTTGTGTCCAATCAATCTACACCACATAATAATTGAATCGGGTGATAGTAGTTTCTTTCTTTTTCAATAATGACATCGTGTGAAATATTTCATTTATTGCATTTCGGTGTCTCCCTTTCTGTTAAATGATATACAGGTTACATGGTCATTTGATTGCTGTATGTTTTCCAACTTTATAATTCCACCTTCGTTCTTTTTACATCTGAATTTCTGATACATCTAGTTTGTGAACTTATCACAATTATTCGGCATTTTTGCAATTTTGCTTTATCATTATTTATTTATAATTTATAATTTTTAAT
>JAJOOO010017139.1:0-33751 GCA_029582685.1 Solanum piurae | reverse complement strand
TGACTAGGCTAAGCTATACGTGGGAATAAATTCTCTCTCGAGCAACTTACCCCGTTTCAAATGGGTTCCTCTCGGACACCCACTTGCCGCATGAAGACTAGCCTACGCCTTACCCCACTCACTCTCTCGAACTGAGTGTTAGGATATGGGACTAGGGCTCACCCTCTCGGGCTGAACCTCATGTCGACCCACTCCTTAGGCCATCAATCTAGTAGTCTTGGTTTCGCGACCTTTCTCTCTCGCAAACCGAAAACACATAAATAAACTTGTATTTGCAACTACAAATTTGTTAAATTCATCCACAACTACTAGACGAAATCACCATTAAACTACATCTAATCTATCAGCAAGCAAGACCCAACAACAATCTTAACCCATATTCGCTAAATCATACCCCAAGAATTTGGGGTTTTAGCCACACATGAAGAGATAGAAATTTATACCTAAATGAGCTTGAATTCAAGTGGGTATGAAGATTTAAGTCTTGTTACAGACCAAGAATGAAGAATCCAAGAGACCCAAGTCCAAACCCTTGGAGATGAAACCCTTTTCTTCTTCAAGTTTCCAAAACCTTCTCAAATTCAGAGCAAAAATAAAAAGTACTAAAAATTATATTAATTGTTTCACACTAAAAATCTGATACTAAAATCTAATCTCTCAATTAGTATTTATAGTTTTCAAAAATTTGTGCTGCAGCGGATCATTCGGCGACATTAGTCAAAATTGTTGATCGACTCGGCGATTCGCCCTTAGGTGCAGTTCATCGCCGTCTTGCACCATTCTTCGACATCGTCGTGCTCTGTGTCATTGGGCGACATAGTACTGCTTCGCGGAACTCCTCGATGATGCGTCGACTGCTTTCTTTTTCCGCCGATTTGGTCATTTCCTTCAGGGCTCAGCACACTGGAACAAAAGGCTAAGTGAGACCCTTCAGCGACTCGCCAAGTGGACTCGGCGATCCTCATGCCTTCATTTTGTCATTCTTTTCAGCCCCTTTTTGTTCCTTTTTGCGAGGTAGTGACCATGCTTTCCTTCAAACTTCAAATACCTGAAACTTAAGTGTTTTCATAAGATATTGAGATAAAATAAGCATTTGAGAACACAATTTCTATTAAAATATAGCCCTAAATGAGTCCAATCTGTGGACTCATCAACACCCCTAACTTAAATTTTTGCTTGTCCTCAAGCAAACTCAAGTTCAGTCATTCAAAAAGGGTGTCTTGATCAGTGCTACACAAAACTCAATCATGATTGCACACAACAAAACTCAATTTACTTATGCAAAGAGCAAATGTGTACCCAAAGATTCAAGTTGTGACACACTAATATCAAAGATTTTCATGCTCACAATACTTGCTACTAATGCAGGTTCAAGCTCAACAAGAGTGTCTAAATGCCCTCACACAAAGAATGATTCCATATTCACACACAGAAGTTAATCAACTTAAGATCAGGAATCAGATGTAACGCTCACACTCAAAAAGAGGAACACAATGCATGTTTTCACCCATAGGTTTGCCCTTATTTTCCAAACGACTTTCGGTTCGTCTCACTCAAGATAAAAAAGGTTTTTTCAAGGCTTGTAATAGGGATGAGTGAAAATGTATGTTCATTTAGGCTCAGTGACTTCTTCATCCTTGTGAGATGTGGTTTTTTCAAAACCTCATTTACCCTTCCCTTATCACTTTTTCTTCTAGTGCTTCTAAGTCATCCTTTTATTCGCTCTCCATGTATTGCTTGGAAACCCAATTTATTTTGTACTTTTATTCCATAACTCTTTTTTATATATATATATGAAGGGTTTCCATTTTTTTCGCAACACCATGGGTTAAGGGAGACTTTTCTTGCACTTCTTGACTTCTCCTTTTCCTTTTCACCACACCCCCAACTTAGGCTTTTGACCTAAGTATGCTATTCACTAAACCACAAATCAGGAAGATTATAGGAAGTGGATCAAGTAAGGTCTAGGGTTCATCAAGTTTCTTCCAAAGAAAGGTAAGGCTCAAAGGGTGTTCAAGAGAGTTTCGCACACTCACGGGTAGACAACAACAGAGGTATATGTAAAATTGGCTCACCCTCTTCAAAAGTTGCCTAATATCATCTCGAGAGCACACCTTACTAAATCAATCAGACTAACGAGGAAAATTCTAGGTTTATTCATGCTTGGTTCAAAGTAAGCTCATCACACAAGGCATCGACTCTAAAGTCAAACAAGACCACACACTTTCGCTAGTGTGCAACGGTCATTACAAGAGAATCAATTCAATAAATGGCTAATCACAACGAGATGCAAAGAGTTCACATATTGTCTATGCATCTTCATTTGGCCTCATCGTAGTCGCTCATTCATGTTCGTTCGATTGAGAGCACTATTCAAGTCATCGGTATTGATTGGAACCGAGACTTAAATTTTGTAAAAGAATAGCCAATTTCAACACACGAGAGGTGGCAAAAAAAATTTGGAAAATTTTAAAATTTTCCGGAAGGGTCAAAATCATTTTTGTAATTTAAAACAAAAGAAGCCCTCAGCTCAAACAATCGCACGAAAAGCAGTATAAAATACAGTTTGAACAGACAACCCACATGTACACAAAAAGACAAATATCAACACAAAAATATCAACACAAAAGGTATGGGCCTCACCCCACCACAATTAAAAGTAATTTGTCTTCAAATGCAATTAAAATAAAGTATCCAAAAGGTAAAATAAAGAAAGACAGAGAGGGAAGTAAAGAGGGGATCCTGTCTAAGTAGTCGTTCTATTTGTCTGGGCATCAGTGCCTGGAGTGACTTCCAGAAAGACCAACTCCATTGAATCCAGCAACAGATACTAGCATCTATCATAATTTCTTCAGTTTTGGCTAGGCCATCCGCTATAGCTTCCTCAAACATCTCTTCGTCAGTCTCTTCCTCTGATTCAGGATCAGTTGTATGCTTCATTCCATCTCCATGCCCTGTGGTAGTCTGAGGCATTTCGGGCACATCTGGAATGTCCACTGTTCCAAAGATCATGGATATATCGGTGGAGTTTAGATAGTCCACATCTTTCTTCAACTCTGTAATGGCAGCCTTCAAGGTTGTTACCTCCTATGTGGCTCTCTGGTCGCTCTCACACACTGCTATCCTGGCCGATAGCGCATTAATAGTAGTGCTCGGTGGTTTCATAACATCATCGAGAGCAGCCTGAATCATGCCTGGAATAGAGCTTTCTATGTTGGCAGCCCGATAATTAGCAGATTGGGCGAGCTGTCCCATCCGGATCAAGGATGCTTGAGTGATCGACTCACAGGAGGCAACAACAACATTAGGTCTGGGTGGTAATGCAGCAACCGAGGGACCTGGAGGGTCAGCAGGAGTAGTAATGGTATCAGATATACCTGAAGGCCCATGGGCCGGAGTAGGTGAAGATTCCTCCGCAGGTATAGATCTAGTGGCCACAACTTCCTTCTGTTTCTTTCCCGTTTGGTCCTTAAGATATTCGGCTTCGATCTTTCAAATATTTGTGGAGGCGGTGGCAGAAAGTTCCACATCCTTCTTTCCATCTCTAGGCACCTGAGCTCTTTTGCACAATTTCGTGATCAATATCGAGAAATGAAGAGATTTTTGGCTCTGCTTTGCACGCATATGGATTTCATAAGCAATGATCATCCCTAGATTTATCTGGGTTTTCTCTATGATGCATCCAAGACAAGCTGCCTTAGCATGGCGAAAGATTGATTCATTCTGTGATGGCATAATTATGTTGATGATGAACCCAAACTAGTATCGTGCATCTATGTTCAAATCTTTCTTCTCAATCGAAACTCCTTCTGCTAGCCATTTTGGAGCATTTTCATTTGAGATTAGCGGGGCTAACCAAATTTTCATCGCATCTATCTTCTTTGTTCTGATCAAATGCTGGCAGAGATCATTAATCTTATCAAACATACCCAAGGCTATGTTTATAGCCTCACTGTCACAAGTTACATTTCTTCCTCTGACAACCACGTAGTCAACTGCTTTGAACGACGAGACTAGCCTCTTCCATTGAGGTACCAATGCACTATATGCATTGTAAAATTCTCAGACCCAGCTTGGTATGTAAGAGCTACGGGGTTTTGTGTAGATTTGAAATTTGTGATATTTCAGGCATTCAATTATCTCGGGATACCTATCTGTCACCCCATCTATGGACAACCATTTTTCCTCAATGATTGTTCTCAGCCCCTCAGACTTCAATCTATTCGTTCATTTAGGTGGGGGGGGGGGTTGTACTGGAGGTGCAGTACTATTGCCTGCTCTGGAATTGGCGGAGTCTGAGTTGTGGATCGAGGATTTCTAATCGGAGACGGGTCGTTCATTTGTTTAAATCGTAATTCATTTATCTGTGCCTCCATCAGTTCATCTTCATAAGAACCCATGATCTCACTGTCATATGTTGTTGGATCATAGGTATAAAAACCTGTACTGTCGAAACTTACATCTGATAGCTCAACGGTTTTATCTTTGCCCTTTCCTTTCCCACTAGTTGTGGAAATTTTAGTGGTCTTGTTCCTGGATGCAGTTGCATCTTCAATGATTGTGATTCCTTTTTCTTTGCCTCAGAGTGGTGTGTAACTACCTGCTTTGTTGGGTTTACTCATACCTGCAAAAGATCGAGAGAGATTAAGAAACAAAATCAAACTCTAGCACAACAAATTTTGTTGCAGATAAACTCGCCAATCCAGTCGGTGAGTCACCGAACTGGTTTGGCGAGCTAAGTTGGCTTCGCCGATGAGGTTGGCAAAACAAGTAAAGCATATCGGTGATGGGAGAGTCCTTTCGGTGAATCGCCGACTACTTTTGGCGAGCAAGGTTTTGTTCGCCAAAAGTTACAGTGCATAAGGGTCTTAGGGGTAGCATACAGAAGGTTGGGGTAGAGTCCCAAGGGAGTGGTTTCGAGAATTAATAGAAAAATAAAATTTAGTTCTAACTAGTCGTAGCTAAAGACATTAACGATTAAAAACATTGTACATTAAAGAGGGACACAAAAGTGTCAATTAACAATTTGGGGGTTTTGTCACAAGTATAGCAAAAACAATAGAAATAACAAAGAAATCTATGAATGAGAGGGGATTCTTGGGATGTGACCGGAATACGGGTTAATCTAAATTGTTGGGTATACGCTTTTGATGGAAAATTTATAGAGTAATAGTGACTAGGCTAAGCTATACGTGGGAATAAATTCTCTCTCGAGCAACTTACCCCATTTTAAATGGGTTCCTTTCAGACACCCACTTATCGCATGAAGACCAACCTACACCTTACCCCACTCACTCACTCGAGCTGAGTGTTAGGATATGGGACTAAGGCTCACCCTCTCGGGCTGAACCTCATGTCGACCCACTCCTTAGGCCATCAATCTAGTAGTCTTGGTTTCGCGACCTCTCTATCGAGAAAGCCGAAAATACATAAATAAACTTGTATTTGCAACTACAAATTTTTTAAATCCATCCACAACTACTAGACGAAATCACCATTAAACTACATCTAGTCTACAGCAAGCAAGACCCAACAATAATCTTAACCCATATTCGCTAAATCACACCCCAAGAATTGGGGGTTTTAGCCACACATCAAGAGATAGAAATTTATACCTAAATGATCTTGCATTCAAGTGAGTATGAAGATTTAAGTCTTGTTACAGACCAAGAATGAAGAATCCAAGAGACCCAAGTCCAAACCCTTGGAGATGAAACCCTCTTCTTCTTCATGTTTCCAAAACCCTCTCAAACTCAGAGCAAAAATAAAAAGTACTAAAAATTATATTAATTGTTTCACACTAAAATTCTGATACTAAAATCTAATCTCTCAACGAGTATTTATAGTTTTCAAAAATTTGTGTTGCAGCGGATCATTCGGCGACATTTGTTGGAATCACCGATCAACTTGGCGATTCGCCTCTAGGTGCAGTTCATTGTCGTCTTTCACCATCCTTCGACATCATCATGCTCTGTGTCATTGGGAGACATAGTACTGCTTCGGGGAACTCCTCGGCGATGCGCCGACTGCTCTTTTTTCCCCCCGATTTGATCATTTCCTTCAGGGATCAGCACACTGGAACAAAAGGCGAAGTGAGACCCTTCAACGACTCACCAAGTGAACTCGGTGATCCTCAGGACTTTATTTTGTCATTCTTTTCAGTCCCTTTTCATTCCTTTTTGCGACATAGTGTCCATGCTTTCCTTTAAACTTCAAATACCTTAAACTTAAGTGTTTTCATCAGATATTGAGATAAAATAAGCATTTGAGGACACAATTTCTATTAAAATATAGCCCTAAATGAGTCTAATATGTGGACTCATCATGGGTCTCGGGCCTCTTCCAGACTACCACTGATTTTAAAAATAAATATAAACACATGTCATTTCTACCCAGATGAGTGCGGAATCAGGAATGGTGTGTAGGTCCAATTTTGCAATTGCTCCTCAAATCTGCGTCACAGATGCCTGATGTCCCGACCTCTTCCTCGATGACCACATCAATCTCCTTAAAAAGGCTTCATATTCCTTCCCCAAGATCCATCATCGACATACTCTCGTACTGGAAATGATTGGTACAAATGAGGAGTTGTTCTGGCCAATGCTTGATTAACAGCCTCAGATCCAGTGCCTTCGGGACCACTGACATTGGCCTCTTGGTTGAAGAAAGAATACCTTCCACAGAGCTTTTGAAGCCTCATGGTTATATCATTGTTGAAAACATCATGTTCCTTACCCATAACAGTCGTCTCTTCGTTCATGGTAGCATATCTTGCCATTTTAGCCGCCAACTCCGCGTCTAGTGCTGCACTTTTGGCTTGCGCAACTGCAATGGCGAGTTCTACTTCTATTATTCTTTCTCCCATTTCTCGAATCTCTTGTTTGAATTGACGCAGTTACATCCTTAAATTCTCCTCAGTCGTCTTCACCTCGACATTCTTACCTTTTTCCATCTTAGCAGCAATTTTACCTTTCCTGAGATGATAGAGTAATGTTTTAGGATTTGGTAGTAGGATTTTATTTCTGGCTGAGAAACTCAAGACTCGTGGAATTTTGGTTGGACATTTTGGTAGTGACTTGTATTTGGTATTGTAGAGATTTTTTCAGAATTTTTTTTTTGACAAGGAGTGGGCTAAAAATGTTCTCATTCAAAGAAACGTACCACATAAACAGTTAAAACACACAAGTAAACAGACAAATATTGCATCCTAAACATATGTGTGACCCTTTTGTGCCCAAGGTAGGACTAGCGATTTGAAGGATGTATTGCGCCATTTGAAACAAATTGTTGCACCCCCAAAATAAGATTCATAAATAATTAGAGAATTCATTACAAAGTTAACAAAAGGGATACATCTTTTGGGAAAGGGATAAACTGCAAATACTATAAAATCAATCCCACGCATGGGAATAAGATAACTAGAGGACCGAAGGTCCAGCTCTTCCTTTTGCTTTTTCCACTTCTTCACGAATGAAGAACTTGCTAGTTATCACATGCAGCTCGGCGAACACAGCTTTGGAAGACATCGGTATGCTCCGGAGAGTGCTAAGCTGACTATCCAAGTTCGAATCCAAACGTATCAGGCAGGCCCTTATATTAGCTAATTCTTGTGTGACAAAGGCTGGGTCTTTAACTGAAGGAGAAACGGGTTGGGTTGGGAATTGAGTCATGTTATTTGGAGAGAAAAGAGGTGGGCTGCCGAATTACATTTGGCTGCTGGAAATTGGATTGGCTGAAGGAAATGAGAATTGGAAAAAATGACATGGGCTGCTGGAATTTACAAATAGGGCCCAAATTTAGTTTATCACGAATGGGTTAGTGTGAAGTAAGAGGGAGGTTAAATCTGAATGGACAATTTGACTCGTTTGATTAAAATTATAGCCAATTGAATTTAAGAATTTATCCAAATTGAGCTTAATTGGTGATTTGGCTAAAAACTAATTAAGACGAATTAATATAAATTAATTAATGAGCTTCTTAATCTTAACAAAATAAAATAATTAACTTAATTATAAACTAATTAACTCAAAATATAAGCTATTAATTAATTAAACTAAATAACCAAATATTTAAATAAAACTAAAATCTTTTTGAGACAATTTTTGAACATTCATAAAATATGCTAATTAGACACATAATTATATAAAATATCATATTTATTATTTTAAAATTTATAAAAATGACAAAACTACTTAACATGACTTGAAAAATATTTTGAATTTTATAAAGTCAATTATTTCAAATCATTTAGAATTTAGGAAGCTCGATGATTAATTTATACTGTGGAGGTCCAAAATTGGGTGTCAACACTTGGGAAACAAAGGTTGTATGCTAAATTCTCTAAGTGTGAATTTTGGTTGACTTCGGTGGCATTTTTGGGACATGTAGTCTCAAAAGAAGGGGTAATGGTAGATCATCAAAAGATTGAGGCAGTTAAGAATTGGGTTTGGCCTAGCTCAATGACGAAAGTTAGGAGTTTTGTGGGGCTCACTAGCTGTTATCGTCGATTTGTGAAGAACTTTGCTTCTATTGCCACTTACTTGACTAATTTGACCATAAAGGAGATACAATTTTAATGGACTGAAAAATGTGAGGAGAGCTTCCAAAAGCTCAAGACTCTCTTGACCACTGCGCCTATTCTAGCATTACCGATTGAAGGTAAATATTTTATTGTTTATTGTGATTCTTCACATTCTGATTTGGGTGATGTGTTGATGCATGATAAGAATGTTATAGCTTATGCCTCGCGTCAATTGAAGGTGCATGAGAGGAATTATCCAACACATGATTTGGAATTGGCAGCGGGAGTGTTTGCTTTTAAGATCTGGTGGCATTACCTCTATGGTGTTAAGTGTGAGGTATTTACTGATCATCGTAGTTGCAACATGTGTTCACTCAAAATGATCTGAATTTGAGACATCGAAGGTGGATGGAGTTACTTAAAGATTATGATGTCACCATTCAATACCGTCCAGGTATGCCTCCAGACAGTTGAAAGTTCATGGAAGAATTACTCAATCCATGATCTAGAGTTAGCTTCCGTAGTATTTGATTTGAAAATTTGTCTTCATTATCTTTATGGTGTTCATGTAGATGTGTTCACCGATCACAAGAGTCTTAAGTATTTGTTTACTCATAAAAATATTAATCTCAGACAAAGAAGGTGGTTAGAGTTACTCAAGGATTACGACATGAGTATTCTTTATCACCCAGGTAATACTAATGTTGTTGCTGATGCTATGAGCATGTTATCTATGGGTAGTATGTACCGCCCATGTTGAAGAAGAAAAAAGTGAGTTGGTAAAAGATGTGCACATACTAGCGCGATTAGGAGTTCGTTTAATGGATTCCACAGAAGGAGGAGTAACGGTGATGAATTGGGCTGAATCATCATTACTGTCAGAAGTAAAAGATAAGTAAGACCAAGATACTTTATTGCTTGAATTAAAGACAAGTGTTTATAAGCAAAAAGTGATGGCTTTTGAACAAGGGGGAGATAGTGTTTTGAGGTATCAAGGTGGATTGTATGATTGATTTCAAGGGTAATTGGGATGATCACCTAGCTCTCATTGAGTTACTTACAACAATAGTTATCATTCTAGCATCTAGATGACTCCTTACGAAGCTCTTTATGGAAGAAGATGCAGATCTCCTATTGGATGGTTTGAAGTTGGTGAAGCAGGGTTGATAGGACCACACTTAGTTCATTAAGCTATGGAGAAAGTGAAAGTTATTCAAGAGAGATTGAGAACAACGCAGAGTCATCAGAAATCCTACACTGATGGTAGGAGGAGGGAGTTGTAGTTTGAAGTAGATGATTGAGTTTACTTGAAAGTTTCACCCATGAAGAGTGTTATAAGATTTGGTAAGAAGGGGAAGCTAAGTTCCCGGTATGTTGGCCCTTACAAAATATCCATGAGGATTGGCAATGTAGCTTATGAGTTAGAGCTATACACAAGAATTAGCAGCAGTCCATCCGGTGTTCCACATCTCCATGTTGGAAAAGTGTATGGGTGATCCTTCATTGATCATACCAACTGAAGATATTGGAATCAAGGGTAGCTTATCTTATGAGGAGATTCCATTTCATATTCTAGATCGCCAAGTTCGCAAGTTGAATACAAAAGAGGTAGCAACAGTCAAAGTTCTTTGGAGGAACCAGTTTGTTGAGGAAGCTACTTGGAAGCTGAGGAAGATATGAAGAAGAGATATCCACTTCTCTTCGAATCCGGAGAAGTTCCAAATTAATGTACTAATCCTTTTCTTGGCTTTTATTTATAAGATTAGCATGTTATAATTGCATTGCTTGTAGGGTGTTTGATCTGAACGTTAAATGTTATACCCTTAGCTTACTAAGAGTAATCTCATTCGAGGACGAATGTTCTCAAGGGGGAGATATTGTAACATCTCGTAAATTGAAAGAACTAGAAAGAGATAGAATTAGAAAGAGTGATTTTTGGAAATAATAAAAATCTGGAAAATTGGTTAAGTTAAGTTTGAGTTTTTGATCAACTTCAAATGACCATAACTCCTAGCTCAGGATGAGTTAGGTGTGTTTCCAGATATCGTAGAAAATATCTTGGAATAATCTTTCCAACGCCGCCGAGTTTACGCGATTCCGAGTTCGTATGAGTGAGTTATTCCCATTGGAAGTTGGGTTGTATAAATAAGGAAAGTCCAATCCGGATTTTAGAAGGGCATTATGGTCTTTTCACCACCCAATTAAGTAATTTCGTTTTTGGTAATTAAGTTGGGGTCTAAACTGATTGGATTCATTTTACGCTTTTGAGAAACAAGTTAGGGTTTTGAGAGAAGATAAAAGAAGAGGAGAATGAGCAAAGAATCATCAAGTTCTTAAAGCTAGGCTCGTGGATTTCGTCCAGCGAAGTTCGTTCTAGAAAGTTGAAAGTTGATGAATCTTGAATGGTGTTCTTGAATTTGTTTTTCGTTCTTGAATTGGGTTGAATTGGGAAGTTTCTGAGATCTTTACGTGGAGTTTTAGAGTTGTTTTGAGTTAGGTTCATGGGTAAATATGATGGGTATCTGAATCTAAAGAAAAATTGAGAAGAATAATCGAGTTTAGGTGAATTGGGACTGAAAACGAAAGAAGGAAAAATTTGGGCAAATCTGGGAAATGAGGCCGCGTCGCGGACCTGCTCCTCAGATTTGAGAAAAATCTCTTCGCGGAGCGGAGCGGTTAGGACCGTTCTGCCTCAAAAAGTATTTTCGCGACCAAAATTAAAATACATCTCCGCATCGCGGACCTGCCTTCAGACAATGATTTTTTATTTTTTCTCATGTTTAGCTATCTAAAATCATTCAGAAAACATCATGAGATCTTTCCTATCACAAATCACAATCCTTGAATCCATAATTCAATTCAAGGAAAGTTAAGAGTCAAGTCAAGAGAAGTTAAGAGTCAAGTCAAGAGAAGTCAAGAGTCAAGTTAAGAGAAGTTCATAAAGTTTTCCAAAAGTATTTTACAAATGTTTTAACTTTGTTTTAAGACTCGAGTTTTGAGTTGAGTAAAGAGTAAAGTTTGAAGTTCATTTCTTCAAAAGGGTATATCGGGACTATGTATTCCCAAAGAATAAATGTTTTCACATTTAAACAAGAAAGGAAACTGAGATTTTCAAAAGTGCCTTTAAGCTAATTTTCAGTAAAGAGTAAGAATAAAGTTCATTCTTCAAAGATTATACGGGAACTAAGTATTCCCAAGAGTTAAAATGTTTTCACATTTGAGGAAGAAAGGAAACTGAGATTTTCAAGAGAGTTTTTAAGCTAAGTTTTTGAGTAATTATCTCAAACCAAAGAAAGAGTTTTGTTTTTACAAACATATGAGCTAAGTATATTTTAGGAGTAGTATTGAGCACCGATATGGGACGAGTTTGAGTTTAGATAACTTACGTCGCCATAAACCATGTAGCCATCATGAGTAGTAAAGGATCATACTTTTTAGATGACTCCTTAAGATGCTTTTAGCATAGACTAGTGGAACACTTAGTTAAGGCGTTCTATATGACGACAAAGTATAAGACAGTTCTGGCAGCGTGGGCAAGACGTTGTATCACCACTTAGGCTCAGAGTGGTGGTTGTCGATTAGATAATCTCCCACAAAAACTATATTACTTTATTATACGAGTAAAGTTGAGTTTGTTATTGCATTTTCTTTAACGAACTAAGTTGTTTTCTACTGTTTTAAAAGCTTTCTATATATTGCATGTGTTTTATTGCTTTATATTGAGTTAAGTTATTCAGGAGTTGAGTAAAGCCAAGGTAAGTGTTCATTTCAAATTCTTTTCAAGTCTATGTTGTGTTTAGCATTCCAACTCGCATACTCGTACATTCAATATACTGATGTCAGTTGGCCTGCATCGTCTTATGATGCAGACGCAGGTAACCAGGATCATCATGCAGCGCCTCGTTGATCCAGTTAAGCACTCAGAGTCAGTTGGTGAGTCGCCTAGCTTTTCGGAAGATCCTTTTCATTGCTTTCAATATTTTAATTCATTAGGATGTCGTGGGTCTTGTCCCGACTTCCATCTCAGTTGTTTAGAGGCTTTATAGACAGAGTTAGTGATGTTAGTTCATGAGTCTTTACTTTTCCTTTTCAGTTAAGTTGAGACTTGAGTTGCCACTTTGGCAGTGAATGTTATTTATTACATTCTAAGTTATTTATTGAGCAGTTTAGTTTTTCTTTTAAAGTATATTCTTCTTGAGTAAAGTCTTCCGCTGAGTAAGTAAGTCAGACCAAGGGTTCGCTTAGGGCCAGCAATGGTTCTCGAGTCCAGTCCCGCCCAGGGTGTAGGCTCGGGGTGTGACATCTTTTTTCTTTCACTTATGAGAGTTGTTTTTATTTTCAATAGTTCACGATTAATCGATTTTTATTTGCATATTTCTTCGTCTAAATTGATTGACAAAAATGACCAACTATTTTTTTTATTTATAGAGGTGAACAACACTCTGCAAACTATTTGCAATATAAGAGAATCTAAAAAAAGTGCACTTACAACAATATTAAGAACTTTCAAATATTTATAGTATTCGAGTTAATAATATTGACGTGACACACACCTGCAAAGTACGTACTTTTCAGGTAGATTAAACTCCAACATAAGCCTATGGTAGGTCTTGTTATTAGCAGATAAGTAGAGATGAGTCTTGAGAAAATCAGGGGTAGAGATTAAGTGAAGCCAAAATTTGAAACACATCTGAAATTTCACAAGTGATTTCACATGTACTTTTATATGGAAGTTAAATCTTGAATTTTGAATTAAAGTAGAGGAAAATGGAGCACTACTAGTATGTTTGCTCCGATTTTGGTATCGATGGGAGGCTTCACATTCCATTTGTGTTGCAGCAATTTGAGAAAACAACAAGATTTTAATGCTCTTTTTGGTATAACTGTGCTCTTGTCAAGGAAATGTTACACCTTCCGACATAGTTATATACAAATCACCATGAATGTGAAACTCGTGGAAGGTCAATGCTCCAATAACTCTGAGGTTCTCTAGATTGTTGTTTGATCCTCATGTGGCTTCTTTAATCAATCCGTTTTAGGTGAAAACTTGACCATTCTGAAAACAAGAATTAGAGTCTGGTATAGTATCTAATTCTGGATATTTCACGTTAATAAACATAATATAGTCATTCAATAGTTAGGAGTCCTAATGTGGATGGAAAGTAATTAAAAGTCAAATTGTACTCATTGAATAGATAAGCGTTCTAATGTTTTAATTCTCACTTCTTTTTTTATAATTTTAGACTTCTACTCCTAATATGACATATTTCTTCAAAAAAAATTAAAAATTAGTCACATTGATTTTGTAATATTTTAGACTCCTAATATGAAAACTCACGTTAATTTTATAACTCCCGAATATGGTAGTACCATTAGTGATTCTCTAAGACAAACCTCCATCGTAAATATTAATTAAAATCATTTTTGGTTTAGAATTTCTCTACTTCAATAAAGACGAAGCAAATTCAGATCACATACAAAAGTCATTATATACAAGGTCTCACATATCCACGAGAATCAAGTCACTCCCCCAATAAAAACATTTGGAGATCATAATTTTTTTTTGTTGCTTTACATAATTTTTACTTTTGATATCAATGGCAAAAATTTGTCATTTATATTTTTTTTTCTCAATTATCAGTGTGATAATGAGTTATCATCTTCTTCTTTAAGTACACTTTTTATGTTATTTGTTAAAAAAATTGTACTTAATAATAATATGACATATACATAACAATTTGTTTTTGTGTGTGTGCGTGTGTGCGTGTGTGCGTGTATTTATTATTAAATAACGTGATACACACGTGTAAAACAAGTACAATTAACTAGTAATATATGAAATCACGAAGGTCCTTAGAAGTATTATTTAAACGTTTGCTCTTTGTTAAAAGACTATGCTTTAGATAAAACCGTCTTTCCACATTCTCCTACAATTATTATATTATTATTTTAATGATATTAAATATTAACTATAATAAATATATTAAAAATTACATGGAGAAGATATTCTTATTATGGTTAAATTCATATCACGAAAAAAAATTCCAACTAAAATTTGACTTGATCTAAAAATAATTAGTCAAAAAAATTTCATTATAGGTTATAGCCACTTTCGGGACTTGTGGTTATCAAAGAGAAAAATGTGTACTCATTGTGAGGTTTGATGTTTTTATGAATTTTTATAGGTATCAAAGAGATTTTTCTTTGTCGTAATTTGTTTATTTTCCACATGGCCTACTTTTAATTGGGTGAAAGGGTTCTCGTATCTAGGTGTTAAAGTAGGTGATGGGTTGGAACGTGATATTTTAATGATATTGTCTTTGAATTTACGGGAGATTGCTAGTATTTTTATTTATGAGTGGTAGTGTAAAGTCAAAAATTTATTTCCTCGAATTAACCAAGTTCATTTTCTGAAAATTAAAGTTAGTCAAGGTCTATTTCTTTAAAATTAAACTTAGTCAAGATTTATTCTTCCGAATTAATTAGGTTTGTTCCCTGAAATTAACGTTGGTCAATATATATTCTCCTGAATTAAAAGATATTTACTATTCAAACTTTCTCATCTATCTATATATACGTGTTGAGATTTCTCTTGTCAATATAGAGAAATTTCTCTCTTCTTCCTCTTCTTCAACAACGTTTTCTAATTGCTCTCTTCTTTTTCAAAGTTTTCTTTTCTTTTTATTTTTCTAGGTATTTATACAATTTTAAAACTTTTAGCTATAAGTGCACGGGTTTGAAATGAGTTTATAATCCTGATTCTAGAACACACTCTTGTTATCTTCCTGCTGCTCCTGCTAATGTTGTTGCTACCTTCTCTTTTGCTCTTTTGCGTGCGTGCGTGTGTGTGCGTATTTATTATTAAATAACGTGATACACACGTGCAAAACACGTACACTTAACTAGTACTATATTGAAAACATGAAGGTCCTTAGAAATATTATTTAAACTTTTGCTCTTCATTAAAAAGACTCTGCTTTAGATAAAATCATCTTTTCACATTTTTCTACAATTATTATATCATTATTTTAATGATATTAAATATTAACTATAATACATATTAAAAGTTACATGGAGAAGATTTTCTTATTATGGTTAAATTCATATAAGGAAAATTCTTTTCCAACTAAAATCGACTTGATCTAAACTAGTCAAATATCTTTCATTTCTAGGTTTTAGCCATTTGTGGGACTTGTGGTAATCAAAGAGAACAAATATGTACTCACTGTGAGGTTTGATGTTTTTATGAATTTTTGAAGGTATTAAAAAGATTTTTCTTTTTTGTAGTAATTTGTTTATTTTCCACATTGCCTAATTTTAATTAGGTGAAAGGGCTCTCGTATTTAGGCGTTACAGTAGGTGATGGATTGGATCGTGACATTTTAATTATATTGTCTTTGAATTTACGAGAGATTGCTGGTATTTTTATTTATGAGTGGTAGTGTAGAGTCAAAAAATTATTTCCTCGAATTAACCAAGTTCATTTTCTGAAAATTAAAGTCAGTCAAGGTCCATTCCTTAGAAATTAAACTTAGTCAAGATTTATTCTTCCGAATTAATTAGGTTTATTCCTTGAAATTAACGTTAGTCAATGTATATTCTCCTGAATTAAATGACATTTATTGTTCAAACTTTATCATCTATCTATATATACTTGTTGAGATTTCTCTTGTCAATATAAAAAAATTCCTCTCTTCTTCCTCTTCTTCAACAACGTTTTCTAATTGCTCTCTTCTTTTTCAAAGTTTTCTTCTCTTTTTATTTTTTGTAGGTATTTATACAATTTTTAAATTTTTCAGCTATAAGTGCACGCGTTTGAAGTGATAAGTGCACGTGTTTGAAGTGAAGTTTATAATCCTGATTCTAGAACACACTTTTGTTCGCTTCCTGCTGCTCCTGCTAATGTTGTTGCTATCTCCTCTTTTGCTCCTTCGATACATGCCTAATCAAAATCTTGCTTTATTCATATTTTTCCTGAAAAAGTCATACTTCTACTCTCTTTCTTTCATCGCATTCCTGCTAAAGTTGCTGTTACCTCCTCCTTTGCTCCTTCGATACGTGTGTGATCAAAATCTTGCTTTATTTATATTTTTTTATTGAAAGGTCATACTTCTGACCTCTTTCTTTCATCGCATTTCTATTCAATTGAAATCTCTTTCAAAATAGTGATTTGCCACGATATAATATTTTTGATAATTTATTTGTTATTTTCATTCTAATTTAGTATCATTATTTTACTATTTTTCCTATCTAAGTATTATCTTATATAGATGGAAAATGGAAAATAATTATTGTAAATTTTACTGCAGTTATGAGCATGTACAAATAACAATTATAGTATCATCATTCATCAGTTATAAAAAGTATGCAATAATTTTTTCACTTATATAGGCAAAAATAGGCAAAAATAAAATAAAATAAAGAGTTCTTTTTCTATGTGAAAAGAAAAAAGAAAAAGAAAAAAGAAAACATTTTGTGTATAGGCCAGTGGTATTTCCGTGATATTAGAGAAACAGAAGGGTGTTTTTATACATCCCCGATATACTAGCGTCAACAGTGACGTGTTCGTGTTTAGCTTTTGATAAAGAAACACACGGTACTTCAATCTCCACCGTTCATTTTATATCCACGTCATCGATCCGTGTTTCTCAAAATCAACGGCTATAAGTTACTCTCTCAACAAACACATATTAACCATGACTCTGGTTAGTTAACTCAACCCTGATTACTCTTTTCTCCCAACCCTGACTCAACCTCGAGTTTTCTCGACTCGCCTCCCCCAATATCAAGCGATAGTGTGTAAGTTTTTTAGAGAGAGAAACTAGAGAGAGAAAGAAAAAAATTAGGTTTTCTATGCATTTTCAGGCGCCGACGAAGAAGATACCGGGAAAGTTTGAGGTATTTTGAACTTTTAATCCTGTTTAGTTTCGACGTTTTGGCTCTCGGATTTCGTTTTTGGTGGTCCTGTAGTTTTTCTGAAAATTTGTATTTATATGAGTTGTGGTTCTGATTGATGGACGAGATTTGGGAAAGAGCGGTGGAGACGGCGTTAGACGGTGAGAGAAACTTTGGTTCTGTGAGAACCCTAACGTTGGACGGAGCGGTGAAGTGTATTCATGGTAAATTGGCTCCTCCGTCGATTTTCGAAAGGTTTCAGAATCTAGAGCACCTTTCGATTGCAAACACCGGTGTTACATCGCTTGAACAGTTTCCTAGGCTTCAGAATCTACAGAAGTTGAATTTATCGGACAATAGAATTGCTGGAGGGCTTGAGTTCCTTGTAGAGGCTGGTTTAAATTCTCTTAGGGACCTTGATTTGTCTAATAACCGGATTCAGGATATCGATGATCTTCGGCCTTTGGCTGAACTCAGGCTTGTGTCGCTTGATCTCTATGAATGTCCCGTGACGAGGGTTAAGGATTATCGATCTAGGGTTTTTGGTTTGATTAGGTCGTTGAAGTATTTGGATAAGATGGATGCAGAGGGTAATGAGAGGCCTGAATCGGATGATGAGGAGGAAGATGAAGAGGAGGATGAAGAGGATGATCCAGGGAGTGGGGAAGTTGATGGAGAGGATCGTCCGTTCAGGATGACGAATGGACATAGGGTTGAGAGTGAAGGAGTCGTAGATGTGGATGAAGAAGAGAGTGATGCTGATGAGGAGGAGACAGAGATAACTAGAGTGACTAATGGGTCTAAAGGGGAGGGTTCCAGTCACTCAAATGGTTTTAGAGTAGAGGCAGCTTCTGATGGAGAGGATGATGATGACGATGAGGACGATGAAGATGAGGACTTTGTGGAGGAGATAGATGAAGAGGGAGATGAAGATGATGTTGTGGAGGTTCACGAGATAGAAGACAGTGATGAGGATGAAGATGGTGTGGAGGACGATGAGGAGGATGATGATGACGATGACGACGATGACGATGAAGAGGAAGTTGATAACGATGATGGGGATTTTGCTGAACCCGAAAGTACTGGGAGGTTGAATAGCACAGAAGGAGAGATTGATGGGCATGAGCATGGGGAAGATGATGCAGATGAGGATGATGATGGGGAGACGGGGGAGGAAGAGCTAGGTGTTGAGGAGGATGGAGATTTTGAAGATGATGAGGATGCTGAAGATGAGGTGAAAATTTCTCCTCTTTTAGTTGGTTATTTCTTGTTTCATTTTAATGTATCACATGCCATAACTTGTTTTGTTAAATGTCTTTTGCTTGTTGCATAACTTATTCTGCACTCCTTTTGCTGATGGGTGAATTGTCTATTTTGTGTTAAGCTTTGTTGTTTTTCTTGTTATTAGTTTTATGAAAAATGCATGATTGATTTGCTTACTACTGCTAGAGAATTGTTAGAGTTCTTATCTTATTGGAGCTCCATAGTGATTAATCAATTTGTTACACTGATTGCTTTTGGAAATACCAGTAACTTGGCTGACTTGTTGGTGAGGAATTGCCCTCAGGTCACTCTGAACCTGGAAGTTTGGTGTACAGATTGATTCTGTTACCTTCAAAACCAAGCTGATTTATTAGATTACGGTGGTGTGTAATATATATTATTCTGGTTGAAGCTGTGTATTCTACAAAATATCTAGGATTAATCATTCCTAGGCTACCTGAACTATAATTTTGTGTAGAAAACTGACTAGAGACACTAGCTTATTGATTTTAACAGATGAATCAAAAATTGCAACAAAATTGTTGAATGGCGTCGGTTTTATAATTTATATGATACTTGCTCTTCCTCTAGTTATATGGTTATATTCTGTGTGGCCAGTCTAATATCCACGGGGAACTCTGATTTTGGCCGAGATCTTGACTGTATTTTGTTTTCTTACCCAAATAGCATGTGTGAATATCTTGAAATATGTTCCAGTAGTTTGTGATTTGTTAGGTGAGTTCTGAGGGTTCTTTTTCAAATTTTGTGCTTGCTATTATACTAGAGGAGCAAATGTTAAGAGGGTCAAAGTGAAAATTTAGGTGATTTTCCATGTCTTTTGTGTTGCTGTTGTGCTATTATTTCCCCCTTTCTACCTGAATGGCCTGCTGTTTTATGCACTATCTCTTGATTTCCATTGAGCTTCGCTTGAAAAACTCCCCCGAATCTCTTTTTTTGGTCTTCTCCTCTTGGCTTAAGGTACTAGTATGCTTTATTATTTATAGAAAAGAGGGTAGGGTTATGGTGTTTTTAGTCCTTTCATCTTTTTGTTGGTTGTAAGTTGATGTCCTAAAAATGAAGCTTTGGCACTGTTTTTTTTTTATTTTTTTTTGCCATCATTATCCCATTCTTCCAGAAGGTGACTGTCAATTGACAACGTATAGGGAACCTGACCATGTTGAATCTGCCTTATGTGCTCTGTGCTTTCCTTTTTTTCTTTTTCTTTTTTATATAAAAAATGGTTAAATGATGTCTATTTGCCATCCTTTTTTATGAAGTGATTATCCCAAGTTAAAATTCATTTTCTTGTTTTCCACTTCTTTGCTATTTATATACCGTGTTTCTTTTCTGTAAGGGACTGTCAAATAGCATTGCTGAAGTCTATGGGTAATTTTTCCTTGTTGAATCCACTGTTTATGTTCCTTTGTTGTGTTTTTTCTCTGCCTGTATTGGTTATTTTTGTTTTCTTGCCTCTGCTATGATCAATGTGTGATTCCTCGGCGCAAGCTCGTTGTTATGTAGGAATGATCTTCTACTTCCCTATATGTTGTTCATGATGCTGTAGTTTCGTATTTTGTTTGACCCTGTATTCACCTCTTGGAAAAACTGTTTTTCTTTGGTGGCTTAGTTGGGGTGATCATTATTATCTTGTTGTGTGTCAAAGTTGTGTTGTGGATTTTGCACTTTTATTTTGGATATGGTGGTAAATAGGAAGCTTTACCGATTTTGTTATGAATGGCAGGAAGAAGATAATGGGAATGGCTACCTTGTTCAACCAGTTGGTCAGGTTGTAGTAGATGATACTGAAGGCAGTGATGTGGAGGCAGTAATTGGGGATGAAGATGCGGCGGATTTGGAGGAAGATGTTGATGATGAAGAGGATGATGATGGTGAAGTTCAGGAGCAGCCACCATCCTCCTCTCAGAAGAAGAGGAAGAGAGATGATGAGGATGATGATGGCGGGGACGATGATGACGACGAAGAAGAAGAGTATTCAAAGTCATCGAAGCACCGTTAGCAAGAATATCTGAAAGTTAAAACTTTTGAGCATGTCTTTGTTGGATAGTAACAGATGATGATTTGGTGGGAAATTCAGGTGTAGGATGATATAGAAATGTTCAAAAGGTGGTTAGTAAATATTGGCGCTCTTGGTTTGGGTGCAGTAGCCGTTGCCTAATGACAGTTATTGATGAAGAGGGAATCCTAGTTTGTTGGAGGGGAATTTGAATTTGATGGGAGAAAGTAAAATCTTTGGCTATAGTAGTAGGTGATAGAAACTTGTTTTCCGCCTTTTATTTTTTTTCCTTAAATTTAAAAAGAATGCTTTGGTGCCTGCCTTTATTTTATGGGGGATAGTAGTTTTTAAATTGGCTTTGTAAAACCGCTTTGTGGATAGTTGTCTGTGTTAAGTGTGACCGTTAATGACTGTTGAGATGATGATGAGTCTACTTTTACATTAGAGCTAGCTGATATTTTTTACAACTTGCAGGTGGTTCCAGATGTCAGTCAGCTAATTGTGTTCATGTGAGCGAGCGATGACATGATATGATAACCCACCGGCTCTGAATATCCTTTCTATTTAATAATGAAAAAAAAGAAAAGAAAACAAAGCAATGGTCCCAATCCAATCCAACAAAAAAGGAAAAAATTCCTTGCTTATTTTGTGCTAAAAATAATGACCCCCGCCCCACTTGGCTTATTGGCGTTTGTGTCATCGGGTATTCGTATTAATGGGCTTGGAAGCCCAAAAGTTTGGATGTTCAAAATGATGGAGTGGAAAGGTGATTATGGAGGAAATGGTCAACTTGGCAGGCTTTTGTCCAAATTGTGATCCAATGCGCGTGAGTTTCACAATGGGACTCACTCCACTTTGTTCTTTTATTTCTACTTGTACAATTTTTAAAGCAAAATTACAAAGACATTGTAGCGCGCGTGTGTGTGCGCTTGGATTTGTATTCCTTACATTTATTCTAATTTCAAATGAATGCAAACTACATATTCTCTCTCTTTCTATTTTAGTAGCCCCCACCCCGAATTATTTCCATCGACTTTAATTCAAACATAATATTTTAATTTTTAAAAATCACATTAAAATTTGGTGGTAAGAGTTTGATTTTTCACTAATTTTATTTTATTAAAAATAGTAACACGAAAACATCACCCTCCTACCCCAACAAAAAAAATCAAATAAGTAGCCAAAGAATTACTGTATATTACAACGTCCCATACAATTGTGAAAATGTTGCTCTTTGTATCTCCATCATCTCCCAAATGTCTTCTCCCATCACAAAAACAACACCCCTACAATCCCAAATCAACGCACCTCAAAATCCAATGTATGTCTAACCAAACAACCCCAATCGAAAAAATAGCCATAGCTGGTGGACTAATATCCACACCAGTAATTGGATGGTCACTTTACACTCTAAAAACAACAGGATGTGGGCTTCCACCAGGACCTGCTGGCTCAATTGGAGCAATTGAAGGTGTAAGTTACTTACTTGTGGTGGGTATTGTGGGTTGGTCATTGTATACCAAGTCCAAAACCGGGTCGGGTTTGCCTAATGGACCATTTGGGTTGTTGGGTGCTGTTGAAGGGTTGTCTTACTTGTCGTTGCTCGCCATTTTGGTTGTCTTTGGGTTGCAGTTCTTCGAACAAGGTTCCATTCCTGGGCCACTCCCTACCGATCAATGCTTTGGCTAACATTTTATTAGTCTCAGCCGCGTCCAGACAGATTCAAGATTTAAAGCTGAGTTTAATTTTTAAGGTTTGTAGCGATGGAGTCATTGTGTTTTTAAAAAAATTATGAGTTTGTATCTATGGTTTATTGTAGTTTTCATAAATTTACACTCCACGATGAAAGTATTGGATTCAGATTATGAATATATATATCGCTCTCTGCAAAAATTAGGTTACTTATATATGTACTTTTGGATTGATACAATATTATCCGTCGGTATTCATCACTCAAAAACATTGAATGTTGAGTTATTTGTTTGAGATTAATTTTTACTTAGTATTTTTTTTAATGGTGTACTTATATTAGAGAAATTTTACATGTTGCTATAATTTAGAATAAAAATAGAACAAGAGTTGTACTTTTAACATTTTTTACTTTACTTTTGAGTTTTTTGTTGGTAAAGTAGATATTATTATAAGCTATTAAACTGGCTCCAATTAAAGTTTGTTACTTTTGAGTTTGTGTTGATAATGGTTTGGTACTTTGGTATAGGCCATTGAATTGTTATCCAATGTTATGTGGTCTTGGTTTGTCTAGGCAAAAAAATCAAAGGGACAGGGTTCCGTTCATTCATTTTTCCCCCCTTCAAATAACTTAACAATCGAAATTATATTTAGCAAAGACATAGAGCATAACTTATAATTATAATACAATAATATAAACTTATATTTCTAGAAAATATTAAGTAATTATCTTGAGTGAAAAAATTTAAAGACCAACACAAAATACGAATGCTTAACTTTGAGTAAATGGATCCCTGAAGAAATGTAGTTAGCACATTGAAAGGGTAGAGGAACAACACTATGAATATTCTAATTTATTTCAATGATTAAATTATATCGATCAGTGAAGAAACAAGGGAACAATAGAATATTAATATGTAGATGTTATACATGAATCCTCTTATTTAATTAAGGGCATTTTGCCTGACATTTATTCACGTATTACTGGTAATATATAGTATATATTATCATTCAGAATCCAATATTGAACTCTACTTGTCTCATACGAAGAGTCGAAAATTAATCATGTATTATATATATTAGTTATACAAATTAGAAAACTATTGACAATTGTTAGGTCATTAGAGAATTGGGTCTCCTCCAAATTAATTTGAGTGAGAGGAAAGAGAGAAAGGGACTTTCTCCCTAAGAAGGGAAAATCAACCACATTGTTAGTCCCAATAAGATTTCTCTCTCCCTCCCTTTGAGAACCCTTCATTTTCGGTATTCATTCAGGTACGTGTTTTCTATTTTTATCTTTCATTTTTAATTTCTTTACTACAAAAACTCCATTAACCAACTTCAATTATTATAATTCAAAACGAATGAATATGGCAAACCTTCAATGAATCTTAATGCATATTATATATATGCATTGTAATGTTTGAAGGATCTTGACTTAATTCAATTCGTTAATACCTTTTACATGCGAATAATTTTGTTAATCACGTTGATGTGTGTGCAAGGTAATATTTTCTTCTTCTTCTTTGCATGGCAATGTATTAGCTAGGGGCATTGAGGAACAAACAATTAAGCGGTAAAGGTTGATTTTCCGGCACAATCTTGGCCGGAAGGTCAGCGTTTGGTAAACATGGAAGATTCTCTTTCTTCTCCTCCAACATCTACTCCACCTTCGCCCCCTCCTGACTCTCCTGAATCTTCTCCACCACCGCCAAAATCTGACTCTTCTTCACCTCCACCTCCACCACAAAAATCTGACTCTTCTTCACCACCACCTCCACCATCGAAATCTGACTCTCCTTCACCACCACCCCCTGAATCATCGAAATCTGATTCATCTCCTCCTCCATCCCCTAATCAATCACCCCCACCAAAATCCGAATCATCTCCTCCTCATGCATCACCACCTCCTACAGAATCTTCTCCTCCTCCTCCTCCATCATACACAAATTTTTCTCCTCCATCGCCGAAATCATCTGATTCTGATGACAATGATAACCCTAATACACAATCACCACCACCACCCTCATCATCATCATCATCATCCCCACCACCAACCACGAACACCAAACCATCTCCTTCCAAAAATACCTCCTTTAATTCTCCTCCATCATCTACATTATTCTCTCCACCCACTCCTATTTCTCCAGAATCATCTCTATTTCCATCTGAAAAGGCGTTACCTACTTCTCCACCTTCACGAGATGCATCATCGAATAAATCACCTGGTTCCTTAGGAACCAATAACTCACCACCGCATGAACAATCATCTTCCTCAACTGTCGCAATAGTAGCTGCAGTATCTGTGACAGGTCTATTAATTTTGGCCCTTGTCATTCTCTGCCTATTATGTAATAGAAAGAAGAAGAAACAACCATACTATGTCGATCCTGCACATCCACCAAAAGGTATGTTAATTATTATCTCAATCTCCCATTTTCATATAGGCACAAGTTCAACTGAATCCATAACTTTTCATTTACACACATATCCTTCAACACTATATCGTCAATTCGTCTTTGAAATTAAATATTGTTGTAAAAATATTACATTGTGTTTTCCTTAATTATTCTAACTATGAAGTCAGACCTTTCAATAACAATATTTTATCATATATAGCGGTCATCAATTTTTTCATGCTATATAAAATATTATATGTTCTCTATACAAGAATTTTCCTATAATAACAAAAAATATTTCCATATAAACAATATGGTTATCGAAAGGTTTGATTGTATTAACTTTGGATATTAGTTATAAATTAGGGTTTATTGATGTTGCCTTGTTGTATGTAACACCAATAGAAATTAAATAAGATGTTTTATATCGTCAATGTATATAAGTAAAGTATATCGTACAATACAACTAAGTATCATTGGGAATTAGTGTAGGTGGTGATCCTTACTACAATACGGGCAATTATTCTAGTCCTCATACGGATCACATTGTTACATTAGCTCCACCACCAGGTGTAATGGGAACTCCTCAAGAAGGGGGTCGCGGGTGGACCCCGCCACCCCCTCCTCCGGCCGCGAATACTAGCAGTGAATTTAGCTCAGGTTATTCAAGCCATGTACCTGGAGGAGGGCCAGCTACAATACCATCCCCAAATTATGGTGGACTATCAAAAATTCAATTCACTTATGCTGACTTGGCAACCGCCACGGGTGGATTTTCGGAAGCAAATGTGTTGGGTCAAGGAGGGTTCGGATTCGTGCATAAAGGTGTTTTGACAGATGGAAGTGTAGTCGCGGTTAAGAGTTTGAAGTCCGGAAGTGGACAAGGAGAGAGAGAGTTTCAAGCTGAAGTAGAAATTATTAGTAGAGTTCATCATAGACATCTTGTTTCACTTGTGGGATATTGCATTGCTGATGGACAACGTATGTTGGTATATGAATTTGTTTCAAATGGAACTTTGGAGTATCACCTTCATGGTACGTATATTTATTTAGCTACAATATTTTGTTTCTAATATAATTTATGAGGACTAATATTTTTGTGGCTATTTCTAGCTACTAGACACAATTTTCACACCTATAGTTGAATATATGTAGATGTGACACATTTTTAATTTTATTTTTAAACTTTTTTTTCTTGGTTTTAATGACATGCTAAGTCTCTTTTCTTTGTCTTCTTTTTAAAAACAAGATTTTGTTATCTGTCAAATACTGTCATATGAAATGAAATAGAAGGAGTGTCTGACTATTTATCCACTCAAAGTTATTTAACTAGTAATTGATGAGAATAAGTCGATATCGGTTAATGGTATGAAATAACATTTCCTGATATCGAAATTTCAAAAGTTTCTTATTAAGATAAAAAATATTTAATTGTTGAAATACATTTTTGAGCAATTTAAGTGTGAAAATTGAAATTAATTGTGTGGTGTGGTTGCAGGTAAAGGTCGACCTGTTATGGACTGGGGACTTAGGCTTAAAATTGCTTTGGGATCAGCCAAGGGATTGGCTTACCTCCATGAAGATTGTATGAAAATTCCCTTTCTACCCTCTAGTTTCGAGTTAATTTCACGCAAAATAACTGAATTTTATCTAGTAATAGATATTACAAAATTATCTTTCATCACGTTAAATAATTGAAATTTTATTTCTTATAACGGTAAAATTACAAAACTATTTATATGCAGGTCACCCTCGAATTATCCATCGTGACATCAAGGGTGCAAACATTTTACTTGATAACAATTATGAAGCCATGGTAAAAATAAGACATTTTATAACTTTCATTTGTATAAATATTTTTTTTTTGGTTATGTCAATAAAATAAAAAAATTAAGATTTACAATAATGTTTTTTGTTTATTAGGTGGCTGATTTTGGATTAGCTAAACTTACCGAAGACAATAATACTCATGTCTCCACTCGTGTTATGGGAACTTTTGGGTAAGAAATTTTCGTTTTATGTCTATTACGCCACGTAATTCATAATTTCATATTTGTATATAAACACATAATTTAACTTATATTTGTGTATAAACATCATATTAGATACAATTTTGATCAATAAAATAACAACTAATATGAAAGAAGGAAAAATAGACGTAATTTTTATCTATTGTATATCCTTTCATAATAAAAACCCAATAAATTCATAACAAGTTACTACAATAAATTTTGCTATATGACAGGTACTTAGCTCCAGAATATGCATCAAGTGGAAAATTGTCAGAAAAGTCAGATGTATTTTCATTTGGAGTTATGTTATTGGAACTTATAACTGGAAGAAGACCTTTGGATACTACCAATAAACTCATGGATGACAGTCTAGTAGATTGGGTAATTAATTTAATTTTTTCTTCATTTTAATATATTTTTAGAATTCAGAATCTATAGTTTATACATTCTGAATTCTAAAAAAGATAGTTTAGTTATACATATATTAAATGAATTTCTTCGTAACTTGAACTCCAACATTCATCTTTTCTATTATACATGAGGGTTTGGTAGTTATATTTCTATTACAAATGACCGTTTATGAAATTTTATTCTTTTATTCAAATTGTAACGGATTATTTTGTATCATGAACAGGCTAGACCTTTCCTTACGAAAGCACTGGAAGAGAATAATTACGATAAGTTGGTAGACCCGCGACTAGAAGGAAACTATGATCCCGATGAGCTACAAAGGATGGTAGCTTGTGCTGCTGCTAGCGTTCGCCATTCTGCTAGAAGACGTCCTAAAATGAGCCAGGCAAGTCCTCCAAACTCTATGTATTACAACAATATTTTGTTTGTCGCATTAAAGTAATTGAATTTAAGTACCCCACTATCAACAAAATCATGTTAGTATTCATTTTTGTTACATTAAAATTACAAAACTATATGTGAATTTTCAAGAAAATGCAAACGATTGGAAAGTCAAATTTCTAGCCCCAATGTCTTTTGCCCTCCCTACCCCCTCCCACCACACACACACCTTATTATTTGTATTTTCTGAAATTTGACCTTCTCGTCATTTGTATTTTCCAAGTAATACACACATATATAATTCAATTACTTTACTGTAACGAAAAATAGTATCATGACTTTAGTGAGCTAGTAACAAACAAAAGATATATAGTTAATGACTATATTGTTATAGAGAGTAAAGTTTAAGTGACCATACATGAAATTAGATATATTATAATGTTACATTTTGCGCTTATACATATTATTATGATAATTCAGATTTTACGTGCCTTGGATGGCGATTCATCTTTGGAGGACTTAAATGAAAAAGCTGGCAAGAACAACACGGCTAATTTTGGCGGTGCAAGTGGACCCGCCTCGGATCTCTACGACACATGCGCATACAATGCTGACATGGTGAAATTTAGGCAAATGGTGATGACAAGTCAAGATATGAATAGTAGTGAATATGGTAACACAAGTGATTATGGACTCCATCCTTCTGACACTAGCAGTGAATTCAGCAGTGATTATAATCATTCTGGAGCACACAAGCAAGCAAAATGATCAAATTTGATCTAAGGTGGAAGTATCTGGTGTTATTCGGACTCTCCAAAAATGTTATCGCACCTACAATATGTTTTTAGGTATTGAAAGTAACATAATTTATTGAGAAAAAGGAGATTCGAGTATGGAATGGTTAAGTTCCTATATATATACACATTTACATAGGAAGTTAATGAAATATAATTACCACTAATTTAATTAGTTTTAATGTGCATAATTGTAATATTATGCACGAATTAACCGGGGGAAAAAAAAGAAAAAAATTTGTCATATATATATATTGAGGTTTTGTATCGATTATAGAGTGCTGAACAAAGTGATTATCAAGAACAAGTACCTTATGCCTCTTATTACAAACTTTTTCGATCAGATAGATCATTTGTGGTCGGAGTATTTATTATCAAGTGTGTATTGATGGGGGTGAACATATATCTTTTTCTCTTGTGTTGGCTTTGCAAGTTCTTGCACAACTTTGATTGTATAAGTGTATTATATATTACTATAATTTATATATATATATATATAAATTGGTAGGGATTGGGAAGACTAATGAGAGATGAAATCTATATATTAAATTGGCTAATTTTTAAAGTAAATGAGGCTTTAATCAAAAGTATTTATTTTGTGTTATTGATCATAGAAATTACCTGTGACCCAAAAATAGGGGATGATATGTATGCTTCGCGTTAATTGAATTTAATAGTTTTGATCAAAATATTGAAATTGTCTTAACAAATACATTAAATATGTATATTCTAAGGTAATTTGTCACAAATATTTACTTTATCAAAAAAGTTTTATTAGGGGGGTGTTATTTTTAGATGATTATATTCGATAGAAAAATATTTGTTTCAAACAAAGTAACAGAGATGATCAAATTAACAACATTAATGAAAAAGAGAGGAAATAATGGAGTACCTAAATTAAAATAAATTCAAAAACATTATGAATATGAACTATCTAAATAAGAATTTTTGAATAAATAACCGATTTAGATCAAAATTAATCTTCAATATCTCCATCCTTGAACAGGCCATCGTCTATAAGGATCAGGAAGAAACGTAGGCTGCCTTATTTTCTTCTTTTCCACAACCAACACTTCATCTGGCTTTTGTGTGATCTCACCATCTCTTTCCCTACACATAAAGTTTCAATTTTTATTCATGATCTATATGTTAAAATTGTTGAAAATTTTGTAAATATGTTCCAAACCATAATTTCAACTCAATGTACAATGATTTTATTTGATCAATTTGGTGTGTATTTTCATTTTTTTTTCTAGAGCATCAATTTGACTAATCTTTAAAGTTAAAGGATTAGACCAATTCAATAATTTTTAAATCAAAATTTAAATATTCAAAAACTATTCAAATATACTATAAGTTTTAGTTCTCTAGAAACGAAAAGTGCCACATACATTGGAAAACCGATTGTAACCAAAAGGTACTAAAATAAGACAAAAGAGGAGGTTGCTCACACGACTAAAAGATCTCTATTTTCCCATCGAAATTTCTCACTGAAAAATGTTCAATGACTATTTCGACGAATATTTTAATTGAATTAGTGAGAAAAATAAATATGGTTAAAGAATATTCTCAATATTTCAATGAAAATCTGTTTTTCACCATGCTTTTTCCAGTTAGAAAAGAAAATATGGTTAATGGAATGTAAAAATCATGTTTTATAGCACATATTTTCTATTGATTCGCAGGAAAAAACTTTTGTTTCTAGTAGTGCCAGATGGTAATCAAGCACCATCCACCTCCGACTATAAAGTTGCATGTTCAAGTCACATCAGGAGCAAAAAAGTGTGACCTCCTAGGGAGGTGTGAAAAAAGAGTGCTAGGATAAAAGATTATTAATCTCACCATGATGAAGATTGCATCTTCTTCTTGTTCATCTTATCCACCACTTCCATAGACTTTTCCCCAACACCAACATGACTGTCTTCACTTGTTGTCATTTTCTTGAAAGAAAATACCTTCATTAGAAATACCCATGCTTTATTTTTCTTCTTCTTCCACTTATGTCTTATTATTGGGATGGCCTCATCATCATAATCATCAACAATTTCAACATGTCTCATAGATTGTGATATTCTCTCATAATAATCAGTATCTCCACAAGGAATATTAATTAACTCTGATGCTAATAGTGTGCTTTTGCTTCTTCCTAACTTTCTTATTGATGATTTTCTCTCTAGCTTCATGTTTAAATCCATTGTTACAATTCTTGATTTGTTTGTCTACTCACCTTTATGCTTAATGGTTTAATATATATTATTTTGTTATGTTGTTTAAAGTGGTTGGCAACAAACTAGGTAGCTTATATTTGGCATCTTTGACTTAATAAGGTACATAGTATTTGGAGATGATTAGGCAAAAAGGATACTTTGAAAACTTAATTTGCAAAATAGGTGTATAATTTCTTTTTCATTTAAAAGGCTCCTTAATTTTAAAATTTAAAGAGTTTGAGGCAAGATTTCAAGTTTATTAAAATACACTTATATTTCTTCTTCATTTTTCTAAAAGGCATTATACTTTGCGCCTTTTAATTTGACTTTAATTCACATTTATATTCTTCAATTTTGGGTGTGTGGACAAGTAAACAATTGAACTTGTATAAAGTTGAACAAGTAGATACATGAGTCCTACATAACATAATACATGTAGGACATCACGTAGAACAAAAATTTTCAGGTAGGATATCACACATATATGTCTATATATAGTATAGTACTATTTTGTTATGTTGTTTAAAGTAGTTGGAACGACTAGGTACCTTGTGTTTTTGCATCTTTGACTTAATATGGTACGTAGTATCTGTACTTATTCTTCTTCTTTTTAATTGAAATTTAGTACTAAATAAATAATTAAAAAGTAGAGGGGTCTAGATCAATATATACATCCTTTTTTCTTTTCCTTTTTTTTTTTAAGGTATGATTTGGTTGCAGGAATTATAAATGTAGAGATTATATTATTTATGTACAACAACAACAATGCAGTGTACTGTAATTTCATAAGATGGATCTACAGAGGGTGATGTGTACGTAGCCCTATCCTAACTTTGTGAAGATAGAAAAATTGTTTTCGATAGACTATTAGCTCAAATAAAACATATCAAACTTAAGTATAAAAAGAGCAACAAACAAAATTATTTATGCACACGTGGTGTACAATTAATAATCCACGGGTTAATGTAATATAGTGAATAAAAATATAAAAATACTTACCGATGTAATAATAATACAACTAATGGTATGTATAAATTACCTTAAAGACATATATTTGTCTTTAAGCAGTTCTGACCTATCGTTAACACATGTATTCTTTACATTTTATCTAACATAAAATTATTTACATGGATCCCAACTTAATTTAGTAAGATATTATTTAATACCATAAACCAAAACATGTATTAGTTGTACATAGATTTTTTTTTCTTATACAACTAATCAAAATATTGTGTTAGCTATATGAGATTATTTTTTATAACCAAGTCAACCAAACTTGATAGTGGTACTATTGTTTTTTTTTGTGTTTTAAGTTTGTCAATATGGTAAAATGTGCCTCTCAATGTTGTTTAAAAGTGGGTTAAGTAAAAATCATTAGTACTTAGTAGTATTCTATAATGCCTGATAATTAATTAATTCAGTGTTAAATTAACTAATTCGAACAATAGAGTGTGGTAGGTTGTGGACATTTTTGTAAATTAATGGTAACTTGAAGTAGTCTTTTCTTTTGACTCCTCAATGTCGAAACGCTCTAAAATTCTATGCGTAGCTTTTTTGAAAAATAAAATTTGTCTTGATCTGATTTTTTCACATCCAAACCAAGAAAACATTCAATTTGGACCAAAATTTCATTTCAAAACGAATAATCATCAACGTATAATAATATCAAAACAACTTAAATAATTATTTTAATTTAGTAATTAAATGCGATAACAAAAAAAGGCAGTAAGTTGCACTTATTTGTTGCGTTATAGGTCTCTGTCCCAAATTATGTCATATTTCGTTAATTGAAATCAAACTAAGTGGAATTTGACCATTTCAAAATTAAATATATATTTTTTAATCAAATTAACATGCAAATAAATTACAATCTATAATAATAACGTATAACATTTGAATATCTAAAATTTAATTATAAAATGTTGGGTTAATATGATGCAGTTTAGGTTTGAAATTAGTCAAGTTGATTCTCGAGATACAAAATATGAAAATTCATTTCGAATGGGGGGAGCATAATTTAAATCTTTTTACGTATTTGAAAATTTGAGCCTCGTAATTCTTGAGGCATATGAACGTTTATTTCGATTGAAATTTCATCTACTCAAAATGTATCAATCTCGTCATTTTAATTGTATTTAAGTATTTTTATTTGTAATATCATTATACAATATATTATAAAATATTTCTATAAAATAAGTATTTTTGATAAGTTCATCGAGAAGGAGATTGAAGCTCAATCATTGGCCAAAAGCAAAGTTTAACTTTGCCCTTGTGCTATTTTATTGTTAACTTTGGTCAATTTTTCGGTGATGATAAAATGGTCTCCGTGTTAACATGGTTGTCTTAATCCCTAGGTCACTAAACCAGTTGCTTGGGGGCCCTATTAATTTTTGGTCAATATTGATAACGAAATGATCATAAAGTTCCTTGAAATTAGAGTTGATTACTTTATATATATAGATAGATAGTAGATCAAGTTATTTTTTCACTTCAAAATAGATTTGAACCAATTGAAGCATGTGAAAATATTTCTGGTTCTTATTTAGTGGCAAATTGAGATCACTAGATGATGAGAATTTAAAAAAGACATTGTCTTAACCTTGAATTTTCTTTAACACAATAGTTATTCTGATATTGATGGTTTAGATTTATTTTTTGAATTAAAAGTGTTAAGAGAAATAATATAAGTAGAAGATAATGATCTAATTAAAATATTCAATCAAATAAAAAGACTTGATTCTTTTCCAAATACACATATTGCTTATAGAATAATGTTAAAAGTTCATGTAACCATTGCCTAAGCTGAAAGAAGTTTTTCAAAACTAAAATTGATTAAATCTTATTTAAGATCAACAATGTCTCAAAAGAGCTGATTGAATGGATTAGCTATATTATCAATTGAAAATCAATTATTAAAAAAAATCAATTATACAACAGTAACTAATTAATGACTTCACATCTTAAAAAATTAGAAAAGTAGGTTTTAAATCAAAATAGGAAAAATTACTTGGATGGGTGTCTTTTAATAAATAATTACTGATTTTAGCGATACTTTTTATTTATTACTATTTATAGCAATACTATGTTAAATCTGCAATATGTATTAAAAGTGAATTAAGTATGCAATATATATGTATTATAATTATTTTTTAAAATATATTATGC
>JAJOOO010017138.1:0-36770 GCA_029582685.1 Solanum piurae | reverse complement strand
GAAAAGAATTATCAACATAGATTTAGTGTGATACTATCTAATAGGCTAGTGTCGATTGGTGCGAAGTAATAACTAAGCCAAACATCGATTATGATGTCAAATATGAGGTAAAGGTAAGGGTTAGTAAATTATACACACGTAGCCGGACCAAGGTGCGGGGTCAAATTCTCTAGATGCCGGACCAAGGATTTAAAGATACCTAACTTATCACTTTGCATGTAGTACACTAGGAGAGGACTGCCATTACTAGGATTACTGCGTTATGAGCTTGTGGGGAACATGTATACCCTAGTTATTTTTCTCATCTTGATAACAACCAAAATTGACTTTTGATTACTGATTATCTATTGAATTCTTACAATTTGTTTCACAAAACCCCCCCTTTAAATTACTTGTTTTTGGAAGTAATTTGACTAATTGAATATAATTATTGGTTAAAGTAAAGTCTAAACCATTTTCCTCGTGGGATCGACCCCAGCCTACAAGTTGAGTTCTTTACTTGATAACGATTGCTTATGCTTCTTTAAGAAGGTGTAATTTGAGCGTATCAGAAGGCCGCTGCACTTTGCTCTCCTCACGAAAAGAATTTCAAATTTGAGCTCTAGGCTTGCTAAAAATCCCTCGAGTCACGGTTACCGTGGATTTAGTTGACACAACTCTTAAGGAGACAATATTTATCAACAGAGATCCATATTTCTTGATGCTTGATAACATACCAAGTGCTTCTTCAATAGGTAGATATCTCACTTTCCCTGTGCGTACCTCCTTTTCCTAGTTAATACGATGTCCACCAGAAAAGTCACTATGTTTCTTTGGTTGAAATGTACTCTGACAAATCTTTACTAAGGCAAGTAACTTGGATCCCTTAGAACACATATTTTCTATTCCACTTGATGAAGATATTATCCCTTTGATAATATCACATTCTTCACAACACCAATAAACTGGTGCATCAACATAATAATGTAGCATGCAATATCCTAAAGGAAGAGAAAAAAATAGATTTTTCTAAAAAGAGGATCAGGACAATCTATGCATAAAAGTTACAGACAATATTTATGAGAATTAAATGCCACAACGTGCTAAAAAGATTCCAAAAAAGGAAATCAAAGTTGATAATCTAACTAGCAATTCCCTTCAAGAGGAACAACCCCTTGTGTAAAAAGATGAACTTCTCTCTTAGAAATGTCAAGTAAACTAAATAAAGAAGGGGTCTAGATTGGGACAATGTTTGAGGTTTACAAAGAACATATAGATATGACACAAGGTGATGAAGCTTGATAGAGAGTCCTAGCTTTAGCTTTTGTAACTGATTGTCCACCTCTTCATGCTAGAGAGAGAGAGAGATAGATCTTACCGATGCATGTCAATATTGTTACACTGATAACAAGTAATAATTGTTTTTTCAAAACCCGTATCACCGCAAATTTCACAAATCTTTTTCTGCAAGTTCACATAGAAAACACAAGAAATTTAGAAATAGACAAACTCTTGATTGGAATTAAGATTACCATATGAAGAGAATGAGATACGTGGAGACAAAATGTCATCAGATATATAAACCTAAATTATAATCAACAAAATTAAGTTCGTCTTCTTTAAGTACATGATTATCTTTCATAATAAAACCCCATTATATAGTAAAAGCATATCCACCAGTGCGTTCCAAGTATTTTACTTAAGTTTGTTGTTTTTACTTAATTGTTATACCATTAGACAAACTCTAGCTGATGTTAACATCATCTTTTGAACTGGAAAGGAGATTTCTCAAAACAACAAAGATAATCTGTTATATAGTAAAAACCTTGATGCACAATAAATCTCTCCAGTCTATTTGGCCAGCTAAAAGTTCACTATATAATAAAATCATTATCTTTGCAATAAACTGAAAAAGAAAAACCCAACCATAGTGCAATATGCATTGATGTTAAACTATTTTTAACAAATTAGTAAAATGATTTTGGAGTAAAATGTTCTAAAAACTAACTAAATTTGAATCCTTGTATGTTAATTACTAGTAGAACAAGGTATAAGCAAACATCTAAAGTAGCGAAACAACATCACAATATCCAAATCATGGGGGAAGCATAGAGTAAAAAACAAATTAGGACGTGAACAATTAAACTGCACCGAAAGTAATTAGTAAAAAAGCACTCAAACAAACAACAACATATTGATTACTATTGCCTAGTGTAGATAAAAAAAATAAAAGTTGCTAATAGTTGTGTGATATATATAGTTGATACATTGTTTGACGATCAAATCTTGAACTTTAGTTCTACATTGTTAATGTAGGGGAAAGACAATATTTTGGTTAAATTGTCAAGATTTTCTCGTAATCTAGTAACTTAATGATATAGAACAAGTTATTACTCTTCTTGTTAGAAAATTGACACCTATTAAAGAATCTAATTTTGAACACTCTTTTATGTACTTTAAGGTGTTGAACACTCCTTTATTTATTTTATAATCATGATGTCCGAACGAGCTTGAGCAGCTTTGTCCATCCTTAGGAAAGATATTCAACTTTAAGAAAATTAATTTATATATCTTTTTAAGTAAAATGAAACAGATCTTTTGGGTAAACAACACTAGACAAGTTCAGCTACCCTCCCTGACATTTCTAATGGTATATTACCACACCAACCCAGTCACTCTTTCATGTATTAAATAGCATATTAACAACTTTGACTTTTATTGTTTGCATATAAGAGGGGGAAGTAAATTCAATAAGAATATAAATTCAAAATTTTAAAAAAACACACTTAACCCACTCTAATCATCCCAAAAAGAATGTCGGCCTTTTGCCATGGAGGAAAAAAGACAAATGCAGACACATTGATCGCATGAACAATCGGTATGGATAAAACCAATACTTCCTCCATTTCAATTTATTTGATACATTGTTATTTTTATATCTTTTTAGAAAATAATTATTTATTTATTTATTTTGACAACTCTTTAATTTATTGGTTTTTTTTATAATTACAATATTATTGTGTTTGTTGTAATTTCTTAGACTCTCTGTCACAAGTCAAAATCAGACAAAAAACAAATGAAAATTGAAGGTGGAAATACTAAGAAAAAGAATAATATAATCTTCCATCTCAATTTATATAGCAACTTTAAATTTTGAGATTCAAGTGTTTCTTTTGACATAACTTTTTTTCTGTCTTTTAAATATTTTAAATTATTATTTATTATAACTTATAATACTTTTTATATAATTCAAATTTGTAAATTTGTTTTAAAACCACAAAATTTTCATGTCGATATGCAATCAAAAGTAAAACAAATATAAACTGTTGAAATTCTAATCATGCCGCAGGTTCGTAGGAACTTACTAAAAAGGCTAGGTTTTACCTAGTGGGCTATCGTCCCTTTTGCCTCAGAGAGTGAGTGGCGATTTGCACTACACAGTGGCACTCCAGCAAAGAAGGAAATACGAACGAGTCCTACACATCACATAACTTTTGGCCAAACAAAACTCTAATTTCAACTTCAAAACAAAACTCTAATTTCAACTTCAACTTTGAAATATTCAAATAAAAATATATTTTCATAATCAAACTCCTACATAATTACAAATGATTCGTGCTTGATAATCTTGTATGTGATTAGAGTTGTCACAATAGCCAAAGAAAAAAATTTAATAAATCAAGATAAATTAATCATAACTATAATATTTTTTTTTGGAAAAAAAAAGTCGATGAGAACATACATGTGAATTAACAAAGTTTTTTTGATAGAATTTCAATTAAAATAAAGTTAAAAAGCACATACAAATAGAACAGCGAAAATATAGACATTGTACCTTAAAAGTTGAAACTCTAATCTCAAAACTCTTAAATTAAAGTGTATAATATTTGATTAGTTTCTTTCAACTCTCAAGGTATACCTATATATATATAGGTGAAAGGATGGATATTGTTTATATAGACAAAGGGATAAGAAGGAAAAATACTAAATGTAGATCCATAAACTATAATCCAGAATGTATAAGCAGATTATAAAAGGCAACTAATTAATTGTTATATGTCGACTAGCGGTCTACGAGTTAAACCATCAAATCAATCAATTGAACTGAGAACTAAGTCAAACTGAATAAAAAAAATGGACTTGTAGTTTGATTTGGCATTGAGAAAAAAACTAACCACTCTTTATTTGATTTGGTATTGAAAAAAAAAAGTTAAATTAATCCAAAACAAACCGACATAATATATAATTTTAAATTTTATACATAAAAGAATATCCATTATAATATTTTTTGTTATTGTCACGCCCCGAGGCTAACCCCAGGACGCGGACACGGGACCTAGGATCACGATTGACCCCAAGCTAACCCTACTGGCATATCATAAGCATACTAAGATAAACTAAATAAATAAATATTGTGTGGAAGATAATCATGAGATAATCTGAAATGATGGGGAATACCCATATACTAAATTTGAATATATGAAAACTGAGAGTTTTAATACAACTGAAAAGTCAAACTCAAATACTAAAGGTGAATCTAACTATGTTTGAAATAAGTCTCTAAACTGAGTAGAAGTACTGGGACATGCCCTAGTTAAATCTAGCAAAACTGAAAACTAAAGACTAAATTGGAAAGATAACATGTCAACTGTCCTCGAAGAATGAGAACTCACCACTGATGCTGCTGAACTGATATGCGTGATCTGACTGCTGAGGACCTGAACCTACATCACGAGAAGATGTAGCGCAGAGTATGCATCATTACTTGAAAGGTACTGAGCATGCAGGATAGAGTAAAGCTGAATAATAACATAAGTGAACAAGCAATTAAATAATGATATAATCTGAACATGATAAGGAGACTGGAAATACTGACCATGGCTAAACTGAATGCAATGACCAAGTTTATAACATGCTGAGACTTAATACTGAACTATACAGATAACATGGTCAATGCAATAGAATCTGACTGAACTGTAAGGGAGCTACTTGTAACACCCCGAAAACCAAACCCAGATTTTTTTTTGCAGAAAGCTACCTGAAGCAGTGAACCACGACAGGGTTCACAGACCGTGATAGGGTCCACGGTTCGTTGACCTGCCCGTGGTCATGACTTGGAAGTCACCAGGCCCAGACGCTAGACCACGGGCACCTTCACAGTCCATGGCCTTGACGACGGGCCGTGGTGGTGCCCATGACGTCTAGGCAGTAGTCTCCCTAGCCTATCTCTCAGACACCCCTCTCCCAAGTAAGGACCACGGGGACCTTCACGGTCCGTGGTCCTGAAGACGGGTCATGGGGGCTTCCGTTAAACCTAACCAGTAGCCCCTAAATCCTGAGCCACCAGACCTCAGCCCAAGTGAGGACCACGAGGACCTTCACGGACAGTGGTCCCTCACACGGGCCGTGGTTAGGCTCGTAAGACAAACCATCAACTCAGTTGTCATCAAGTGAAGACCACGACCCACTTCACGGTTCGTGGTTCCTTTCACGGTCCGTGAAGGTGGCCGTGGTCAACCCCGTCAGCAATTTAAGTCAGGGGTCTTTTGGTCTTTTTCTTTTTCATTGGACCCCTAAACTACGTTGTTTTAATCCTAAACTACGTGGATTTGATTAGTTTTAGCCTAGAAATATAACTAGAACTTACCTAAGTCAGATCTTTAATCAAAACTTAGAAAATTAAAAGAGAAAGAGGAGAAAGAGGCGAGCAACCCTAGTTCAAGAACGCAATAAGATTCCATCAGTTCCAGCCCCGAAATTGAAAGTTTTCTCTGTGGAATTCGTCACCAGGTATGAGGAATTTCACTAGTGGGTTCCTTCCCCCCATTAAGTCCCTAGAATTCAGTCAGATTCTTGATTCCCTATTATTAACTAGACCTGGGTTTCTAGAACTTCAGTAGATTATCATGAATTAGGTAATTATATGTTCCAGATCAGATTATCAAGTTATTACTTCATTTCTTGCATGAATTTCAGAACCCTAGCTTGGTAGTTCTTTAGTTCTTGAATTACACATGCTAGCTCAGATGTATATGCCTCAATTTTCGAACTCATTACTTTTAGTATATTAATGTGCATTCACAATTTGCATGTCAAGTTTTGAGCTATCCAGTATATTATAGAAATTCAGTCATAATGTGTTATTTATTTAATCTATTGGGAATAGCATAATACCGAGTTGGACTAGGGTCAGTCACCCATATAGTCCCATAACTATGATCCACGTAGATTGTAAGTCCCTTCTGTAGGCATCATTTTAGCGATCACGCCAGCATGCCTCTACACATTTGGCCGGGTGTATTGGGTCCTCTCGATGGGGTGTATACATTGGACTCCATATTTAGCTCATGTGGTTTTATTATCGATTATTAGTAGCTCCCACAGTTCAGTCAGACTCCATTGCATTGACCACATTTCAGTAAAATCAGTATTCACCATCAGCATGTCTAAATTTGGGTATTGCATCTAGTTAGCTCAGTATTCAGTATCTATATCATGTTCATATTATACTCTTGCTTTATTGCTTGTTCAGTTATATGTTTATTTTAGCTTTACTCTATCATGCATGCTTAGTACCTTTCAAGTACTGACGCATACTCTGCGCTACATCTTGTTGTGATGTAGGTTTAGATTCTCAGCATCCAGATCACGCTTAGATCGATTCCCGATCTCCAGTTCAGCAGCATTAGTGGTGAGTCCGCATTCTTCGAGGACAGTAGTCATGTTATCTTTTCATTATTTCAGTCTTTCAGTTTCAGTTTTGCTAGACTTCGCTGGGGCATGTCCCAACAGTTCTAGTTAGTTAGAGGTTATTTTTAGACATAGTTAGATTCAACTTAGTACTCTCAGTTTGATGTTTTTTTTGTATTAAACTCTCAGATTTGATTTTCAAATTTAGTATAGGGGTATTCCCCATCATTTCAGATTTATTTATGATTAGCTTTCGCACCAGTTTTATTTCTCAGTATTATCTTTAGTTTGCTTAAGATTTTGCCAGCAGGGTTAGCTTGGGGTCACTTGTGATCCTAGGATCCGTATCCGTGTCTCGGGGGTAGCTCGGGGTGTGACAAACTTGGTATCCAAGCATTAGGTTTAAGAGTCCTAGGATGTCTAAAAATCCGTACAAAGTAGAGTCCTTTTCATAGGTGTGAAGTGCACCACATCTAATGAGAGTGAGTCTACAAAGTGTTTTATGAAAAAACTTTATTTTCTTGTTACTCTTATTATGCGTAAGGTATGATCTAATTCCATTCTAACTCGACATTCTATGTTTTAGTGATCATGCCTCCTCGTAGAGCTAACACCATGAATGTGAATGCCAGGAACGCAAACGTAGCTGCTCCAGTCCTAAATCAAGAAGTTTCGAATGCAGAGTTCTGAAACGCCATTTAGATGTTGTCTCAAAGTGTGGCCAACCAGAACAATCAGCGGACTCTAGTTTAGGCAAATGTTAATGTTGGGTCAGCTGCAAGTAGAGTGCGAGATTTTGTTAGGATGAATCCTCCAGAGTTCTTAGGTTCACAGATTGGTGAGGATCCCCAAAACTTCATAGATGAGGTCAAGAAGATCTTTGAAGTGATGCAGGTAACTGGAAATGATCAGGTTGAGTTAGCATCTTACAAACTTAAGGATGTGGCTCATATATGGTATACTCAGTGGAAAGAGAACAGGGGTACAAATGCAACTCCTATGACTTAGGATTGCTTTTGTGAAACCTTCTTGGACAGGTGTTTCCCAAGAGAGCTAAGGGAGGTGAAAACTCAAGAATTTATGAACTTAAGCCAAGGTAGTAAGACAATCCAAGAGTATGGGATCAAGTTTACCCAACTCTCCAGCTATGCTCCTCACATGGGTGCTGATTCCAGGGCTAAGATGAATAAGTTTCTATATGGAGTGTCAGACTTGGTGAAGACAGAGTGTAGAAATGTTATTTTGCTGGAAACTATGAGCATCTCTAGGCTCATGACTCATGCTCAGAAGATTGAGGGTGATAAGCTTAGGGAACAGGCTAAGAAGAACAAGAAGGCTAGGACCAAAAAATATAACTATTCTCAACAGAAATTGGGTGGTGGAAATCGCTCGTAGCATGAGTACAAATTTTCAGCTCCAGCACCTTTATCAGCTAGTGTTCCATCTCCCAGGTTCCATAATGATCAGAAGGATAGCGCGTGAGGCTCTAAGTCTTAGGATAGTGTTTCGGGTACCAAATCATACCTTACTTGCCCTAAGTATGGTAAGAACCATTCGGGCGAGTGTCTTGCTGGGAAAGAAGGATGATTTGGGTGTGGTCAGTCAGGTCACAAGTTGAAGGATTGTCCTTCTAGACAGGGTAAGAGAGGAAATGGTAGAGCTCAGTCTACTACTACAGCAGCACCAGCAGGTCGCCCGACTCAACAGGGTAACTCTTCTGGTACAGGTGGCGGACAATGCCAAAATAGGCTCTATGCTCTTCAGGCTCAACAGGATCAGTAAGGTTCTCCTGATGTGGTCACTGGTACGTTACAAGTCTTTGATCTTGATGTTTATGCATCGTTAGATCCAGGCGATACTTTGTCTTTTGTAACTCCTTTCATAGCAGTCCAGTTCAGTGTTAGTCCAGAAACTCTTTCAGAACCCTTCTCAGTCTCTACTCCATTCGGTGACACAGTTATAGCTAGATGGGTATACAGAAATTACCCTGTCACAGTCTCTCAGAAAGTCACCTCAGCAGATCTTGTAGAGTTAAAAATGGTAGACTTCGATGTAATTCTAGGCATGGATTGGTTACATTCTTGTTATACCTCAGTCGACTGTAGAACTAGGATTGTTCGCTTTCAGTTTCCAGACTAACCAATCCTAGAATGGAAGGGTAGTAGCTTAGCGCCTAGGGGTCGATTCATTTCTTACCTTAAGGCCAGAAAGATGATCTCTAAGGGTTATCTTTATCATCTAGTTCGGGTGAAGGACTCTAGTTCTAAAACCCCACCTCTTGAGTCAGTTCCAGTGGTTAATGAGTTTCCAGAAGTGTTTCCAAAATATCTTCCCGGAGTTCCTCCCGATAAGGAAATCAACTTTGGAATTGATCTACTTCCAGATACCCAGCCTATTTCTATCCCTCCTTACAAAATGACTCCAGCTGAGCTTAAGGAATTGAAAGAGCAGTTGAAAGACCTTCTAGATAAGGGCTTCATCAGACCTAGTATTTCATCTTGGGGTGCACCAGTGTTGTTCATAAAGAAGAAAGATGGTTCTCTCCGAATGTGCATTGACTATAGACAGTTGAACAAGGTCACAATCAAGAATAAGTATCCCATCCCCAAGATTGATGACTTTTTTTACCAACTTCAGGGTGCTAGCCATTTCTCAAAGATAGACCTCAGATCAGGTTATCATCAGCTTAGAGTCAGAGATAGTGACATTCTGAAGACAGCCTTCAAAACTCAGTATGGTCATTATGAATTTGTAGTTATGTCATTTGGACTAACCAATGCTCCTACAGCTTTCATGGATTTGATGAACAGAGTGTTCAAGTAGTACTTAGACTTGTTCTTTATCGTCTTTATTGATGATATCCTCATTTACTCTAGGAATGAGGAAGAACATGTGAGTAATTTGACAGTTGTTCTGCAAACTCTCAAAGATCACCAGTTATTTGCAAAATATAGCAAGTGCGAGTTTTGGTTACAATCAGTTGGCTTTCTTGGGCATATTGTGTCTAGTGAAGGAATTAGAGTAGATTCCCAGAAGATAGAAGCAATGAAATAATGGCCCAGATCTACCTCTGCTACAGATATCAGAAGTTTCTTAGCTCTAGCGGGCTATTACAAACGGTTCGTGGAAGGATTTTCATCCATAGCCTCACCATTGACTAAGTTGACTCAACAAAAGGTTAAGTTCCAGTGGTCAGATGATTGTGAGAAAAGCTTTGCAGAACTGAAAACTACGTTGACTACAGCTCCTGTCTTGACTCTATCAGAGGGTTCAGATAGTTATGTGATCTATTGTGATGCATACAGGGTCGGCCTAGGTTGTGTGTTGATACAGCGAGGTAAGGTTATAGCTTATGCTTCTAGGAAGCTTAAGGTGCATGAGAAGAATTATCCGACACATGACCTCGAGCTTGCATCAGTGGTGTTTGCACTCAATATTTGGAGACACTACTTGTATGGGGTTCATATAGATGTGTTCACAGACCATAAGAGCCTCCAGTATATATTCACCCAGAAAGAGCTGAATCTTCGCCGGAGAAGGTGGCTTGAGTTCCTCAAAGATTATGATATGAGCGTGCATTACCATCCGGGTAAGGAGAATGTAGTAGAAGATGCTCTTAGCATATTATCCATGGGTAGTGTAGCACATGTTGAGGAACAAAGAAGAGAGCTAGCAAAGGATGTTCACAGACTTTCTTGCCTAGGAGTTCATCTTATGAGCATATCAGATGGTGGTGTAACAGTTTAGAATGGGGCAGAATCTTCTTTGGTAGTAGAGGTTAAGGAAAAGCAAGAGAGTGATCCAATCTTGCTTGAACTTAAGGGTGCAGTCCACAATCAGAGAGTGAAGGTTTTCACCCAAGGGGGAGATGGTGTACTTCGCTATCAGGGTAGATTGTGTGTTCCTGATATGGGTGACCTAAGACAACATGTTCTTGCAGAGGCCCATAACTCCAGATATTCTATTAATCCAGGTGCCACTAAGATGTACCGCGATCTGCGGGAAGTCTATTGGTGGAATGGTATGAAAAGAGATAGAGCAGATTTTGTGGCTAAGTGCCTCAATTGACAACAAGTCAAGGTAGTACATTAGAAACCAGGAGGTATGACTCAAGAAATTGACATTCCTACTTGGAATTGGGAAGTGATCAACATGGACTTCATCACAGGTTTACCTCATACTCGCAGACAACATGACTCCATTTGGGTGATTGTTGATAGGGTTACTAAGTCTTCTCACTTTTTGGTGGTTAAGACTACATTTTCAGCACATGATTATGCCAAGCTTTACATTAATGAGATTGTGAGGCTGCATGGAGTTCCTTTGTCTATTATCTCAGGTAGAGGTCCTCAGTTTACCTCTCATTTCTGGAAGTCATTTCAGAAATGTCTTGGTACTCAGGTTAACCTTAGCACAACATTTCATCCGCAGACAGATGGGCAGGCAGAGCGTACCATTCATACCTTAGAGGACATGTTGAGAGCTTGTGTGATCGACTTCAAGGATAGTTGGGATGACCACCTTCCTCTTATAGAGTTCGCCTACAACAATAGCTACCATTCCAGCATTCATATGGCCCCTTATGAGGCATTGTATGGGCGTAGATATAGATCTCCTGTTGGCTGGTTTGAAGTAGGTGAAGCAGCAATGATAGGGCCAGATTCAGTCCTCTATGGTATGGAGAAAGTGCAACTCATCAGAGATAGACTTAAGACAGCCCAGAGTCGCCAGAAGTCTTATGCAGATGTGAGAAGAAGGGAATTAGAGTTCCAAGTTGATGATTGGGTTTTTCTGAAAGTGTCACCTATGAAAGGGCTGATGAGATTTTGCAAGAAAGGGAAGCTCAGTCCCAGATACGTAGGACGTTACAAGATCTTGAATAGGATTGGGAAAGTGGCTTACTAGTTAGAGGTGCCAACAGATTTAGCAGCAGTGCATCCAGTCTTTCACATCTCACTTTTGAATAGGTGTGTGGGGGATCCAGCATCCGTGGTTCCATTAAAGAGCGTGGCGGTGAAAGATAGCCTTTCTTATGAGGATATACCAGTAGAGATTCTTGATCGTCAGGTTAGAAGATTGAGAAAGGAGGACGTCGCTTCAGTCATGGTTTTGTGGAGGAGTCAGTTCGTAGAGGGAGCTACTTGGGAAGCAGAAGCAGCCATGAAGTCCAAGTATCCTTACCTCTTTCTTTCTGATCCTACTCCAGCTTGATGTAATAGTTCCTCCTAAGTTTTCCAGTCGTTCAGGCCTCAGCTCAGTCTTAGAATCATGTTCCTTCAATTGTACTTGCATTTTCAGCATTTTTGCATGTGCTTGGAACTCAATTCAGTTAGAAATTCAGTCACAATGTTTAGTGGCGGGGATTCCAACTCTCTCCCTCCATTTTCAGCTAGTTTAGTTTTCATTCAAGGACGAATGTTTTCAAGGGGGAGATTATGTAACACCCCAGATTCGTGAAGGAAAAATTTACAGAATTTTCAGATTTGGCAGGTGCCCAATCCGCATCAGGAGTTGGACCGCTTTTAAGTTAAGGGTGTTTTTGTAGTTTCCCACTCTTCTTTTAATTTCTAAATTAAAAGGGTTTTAGTTAGTCATTTAAAACCCTAGGAACCTAACTAGAACTTACCTAAGTAATTTAATTAACTAAAACAACAGAAAAGAAGAGAGTAGAGAGAAGGGCGGACGAAACCCTAGCAAAACCCTAGCCGCCGCCAAAAAATTCTAGAAAGTCGCCGGAAAAGTTAAGTCCAGCCCTAGTTGATAGTTTTTCGTGGAAAATTTGTCACCAGGTATGTGGGATTTCACTAGTGGGTTCCTTTTACCCATTAGGTCCCTAGAATTCAGTCAGTTTCTTGATTCTCTTACTATGAACAAACCTACGATTTCTAAAATTTCAACAAATCATCATAAATTAATTATTTAAATGTTCCAAATAAGATTATCATGTTATTACATCATTTCTAGCATGAATTTCAGAACCCTAGCTATGGATTTCTTTAGTTCTTGAATTACACATGCTAGGTCAGATATCTCAGTTATTCTGTTATACATGCCTCAGTTATTAATACATCAATATCAGTTTAATTGTTGCATTCTCAGTTTGCATGTTCGGTTTTGAGCTATCCAGTATTTACAGAAATTCAGTCATAACCAGTTAACCACTTAATTCATTGGGAGTAGCATAATACCGAGTTGGACTAGGGTTAAGCATACCCATATAGTCCCAGAACTACGAGCCACATAGGTGTAAGTCCCTTTTATGGGCAATATCAGTTAGTGATCACGCCAGTCATGCCTCTATACCTCTGGCAGGGTATATTGGGTCCTCTCGATGGGGCGTATACATCAGACTCCACATTTAGCTCATGTGGTTTTATTATCGGTTATTAGTAGCTCCCACAGTTCAGTCAATATTTAGTCAGCATGTTATAAATTGGTCACTGAATTCAGTTATCTCAGCATTCAATATTTATATCATGTTCAGATTATGTCATTGCTTATTTGCTTTGTTCAATTATGATGTTATTTTAGGTTTACTTTATCCTGCATGTTCAGTACCTTTCAAGTACTGACCCATACGTGCGCTACATCTTCTCGTGATTTAGGTTCAGGTTCTCATTATCCAGATCATGCTTAGACTGATTCCTGATCTTCAGTTTGGCAGCATCAGTGGTGAGTCCTCGTTCTTCGAGGACTAGTGACATGTTTATATTTATCGCTTTGAGTCTTTAGTTTCAGTTTTGCTAGATCTAGTTGGGGCATGTCCCAACATTTCTAGTCAGTTTAGAGGCTTACTTTCTGACATAGTTAGTTTCAGCCTAGTATGAGTTAATATATTTTGTATTAAACTCTCTCAATTATAGTATATGGGTATTACCCATATTTTCTTTATTTATGATTTTAGTTTCCGCATCAGTTATTTTTATTCATGTTAATTATAGTATGCTCAAATTATGCCAGCAGGGTTAGCTTGGGATCACTTGTGGTCCTAGGTCCCGTGTCCACATCTCGGGGGATAGCTTGGGGTGTGACAAGAAGACTATCTATGGGTAGTGTAGCACATGCTGAGGAAGAAATAAAAGAGCTAGCACAGGATGTTCACGGGCTTGCTCATTTAGGAGTTCATCTTATGAGAATATCACATGGTGGTGCGACAGTTCAAAATGGATCAGAATCTTCATTGGTAGTGGAGGTTAAGGAAAAGCAAGACAGTGATCTGATATTGCTCAAACTCAAGGGTGCAGTCCATCAACAGAGAGTTGAGGTGTTCTCCCAAGGGGAAGATGGTGTGCTTCGCTACCAGGGTCGATTATGTGTTCCTAACGTTGGCGAGTGGGGATAGCATATTCTTGCAGAAGCCCATAACTCCAGGTATTCTATTCATCTAGGAGCCACTAAGATGTATCGTGATCTGCGGGAAGTCTTTTGGTGGAATGGCATGAAGAGGGATATAGCAGATTTTTTGGCTAAGTTGTCAGCAAGTGAAGGTAGAACATCAGCAACCAGGGGGTATGACTCAAGAGATCGACATTCCTACTTGGAAGTGGGAAGTGATCTACATGGATTTCATCACAGTTTTACCTCGTACTCGCAGACAACATGACTCCATTTGGGTGATAGTTGACAGAGTCACTAAGTCTTCACTTTTTGGCGGTCAAGACTACAGATTCAGCAGAGGACTACACCAAGCTTTACATTAGTGAGATACTGAGGTTGCATGGGGTTCTTTTGTCTATCATCTCAGATAGAGGTCCTCAATTTACCTCTATTTCTAGAAGTTATTTCAGAAAGGTCTTGGTACTCGGGTTAATCTTAGCACAATATTTCATCCACAGATGGATGGTCAGGCAGAGTGTACCATTCAGACCTTAGAGTACATGTTGAGATGTTGTGTGATTGATTTCAAGGGTTGTTGGGATGATAACCTTCCTCTTATAGAGTTTGCCTACAATAATAGCTACCATTCCAGCAGTCAGATGGCCCCTTATAAGGCATTGTATGGGCATAGATGCAGATCTCCTGTTGGTTTGTTTGAAGTAGGTGAACCAACCTTGATAGGGTCAAATTCAGTCCATTATGCTATGGAGAAAGTGCAACTTATTAGAGATACACTTAAAACAACCCAGAGTCGCCAGAAGTCTTATGCAGATGTAAGGAGAAGGGAAATAGAGTTCCAAGTTGATGATTGGGTTTTCCTGAAAGTGTCGCCTATGAAAAGGGTGATGAGATTTGGCAAGAAAGGCAAGCTCATTCCTAGATATGTAGGCCTTACAAGATTCTAGAAGGGATTGGTAAAGTGGCTTAAGAGGTAGAGTTGCCAGCAGAATTAGCAGTACTACATCAAGTCTTTCACATTTCACTATTGAAGAAGTGTGTGGGTGATCCAGCATCCGTAGTGCCATTAGAGCGTGTGGCTGTAAAAGATAATCTTTCTTATGAGGATGTACTAGTTGAGATCCTTGATCACCAGGTTAGAAGGTTGAGAAACAAAGAAGTCGTTTCATTCAAGGTTTTGTGGAGGAGTAAGTCCATAAAGGGACCTACTTGGGAAGCAGAAGCAGCCATAAAGTCCAAGTACCCTTACCTCTTTCCTTCCGATTCATCTCCAGCTTGAGGTAACAGTTCCTCTTCAATTTTTCAATCATTCATGCGTAGAATCAGTCTTAGTATCATGTTCCTTCAATCTGTACTTGCATTTTCAGCGCATGTGCATGTTTTTAGAACTCAGTTCAGTCAAAAATTACTCTTCAGTGTTTAATGGTAGGGTTGCAGCTCATCCCCTCCATTTCAGTTATTTTAATCTTCATTCGAGGATGAATAATTCCAAGGGGGAGATATTGTAATACCTCGAAAACCAGACCGAGATTTTATTTTGCAGAAAACTACCTGAAGCAGTGAACCACGACAGGGTTCACAAACCATAATAGGGTCCACAATCCATTGACCTGCCCGTTGTCATGGGTTGGAAGTCACTAGGTGCAGACGTCAGACCACGGGCACCTTCACGGTCCGTTGACTTGACGATGGGCCGTGGTAGCGTCTATGATGTCTAGGTAGTAGCCTTTCTAGCCTAGCCCCTAGAAACCTCTCGCCCAAATAAGGACCATGGGGACTTTCACGGTCAGTGGTCCTGAAGACGGGTCATGGGGGTTCTGTGAAGCCTAACAAGTATCCCCTAAATCCTAATCCACCAGACCTCAGCCCAAGTGACGACCACACTGACCTTCACGGTCCCTGGTCCCTCACACGGGCCGTGGTAAGACTCGTGAGATAGACCCTCAGCTAAGTAGTCACCAAGTGAAGACCACGACCCACTTCACAGTCCGTGGTCCATTTCACGGTCCGTAAAGGTGGTCGTGGTCAGCCCCGTCAATAGTTTAAGTCAAGGGGTCTTTTGGTCTTTTTCTTTTTCATTGGACCCCTAAACTATGTCGTTTTAACCCTAAACTACGTGGTTTTGATTAGTTTTACCCTAGAAACATAACTAGAACTTACCTAAGTCAGATCTTTAATCAAAACATAGAAAATTAGAAGAGTAAAAAGAGAAAGAGGCGAGCAACCTTAGTTCGAGAACGAAACAAGATTCCATCAGTTCCAGCCCTGAAATAGAAAGATTTCTTCGTGGAATTTTTCACCAGGTATGTGGGATTTCACTAGTGGGTTCCTTTCTCCCATTAGGTCCCTAGAATTCAGTCAGATTCTTGATTCCCTATTATTAACTAGACCTAGGGTTTCTAGAACTTCAGCAGATTATCATGAATTAGTTATTTATATGTTCCAAATCATATTATCATGTTATTACTTCGTTTCTTTTTCTTGCATGAATTTCAGAACCCTAGTTTGGTAGTTCTTTTGTCCTTCAATTACACATGCTAGCTCAGATATTTCAATATTTCAAATATACATGCCTCAGTTTTCAAATGCATTTCTTTCAGTATATTAATGTGCATTCTCAGTTTGCATGTCAGTTTTGAGCTATCCAGTAAATTACAACAATTCAGTCAAAATATGTTAATCATTTAATCTATTGGGAGTAGCATAATACCTAGTTGGACTGGGGTCTGTCACCCATATAATCCCAGAACTATGAGCCACGTAGGTTTTATGTCCCCTCTGTGGGCATCATTTTAGTGATCACGCCAGCATGCCTCTATAACTTTGGCCGGGTGTATTGGGTCCGCTCGATGAGGCGTATACATCGGACTCCACATTTAGCCCATAACTCTTTCTATTTTTTGAGATTATTACTCAAAAATCTTTCTCTTAAAAGAGATGATACTCAAACTTCTCAAAACTCTTTTGGAAATTTCAAATGTAAAAATATTTACCTTTGGGAATACTTAGTTCCCATATATCATTTTTATGTATGGGAACTAAGTATTCCCAAGGGTATATGTTTTTACATTTAAGATTTCTAAAAGATTTTTGAGAAGTTTGAGTACCATCTCTTTTGAGAGAAATATTTTTGAGTAATAATCTCAAAACACATACAAAGTTATGTTTTTCAACATATGAGCTAGTTATATTTTGGGAGTAGTATTGAGCACCAATATGGGGGAGAGTTCAGACAACTCACAACCCCCATAAACCATGTAGCCAACGTGGGTAGAAATGGTCATACTTTTTAGATGATTCCTTAATGTTTGTAGCATAGACTAGTAGATCCACTTAGTAGTAGGTTCTATACCTTGGCAAAGTATAGGACAGTTCTGCCAGCGTGGGCTAGACGCGGTATCATCACATAGCTCATAGTGATGGTTGTCGGTTAGAGAATCTCCCACAAAGTTATATTGTATTTTTATATACAAACTGAGTTATTATTGTATTCTTCAATACATTGAGTTGCTATCTACTATTTTAAAAGCTTTCCATATATGGCATCTTTTATTGTTGCTTTATCGAGAGTTGAGTATCTTATTGTTGAGTTGATATTTGTTTCTCTGAGTTGAGTTGAACTATATTTAGTATCTTATTATTGAGTTGAGCATTATTTCTCTGAGTTGGGTTTAACTATATTTCACTGAGTTGATTATCTTGTTATTGAGTTGAGCCCTATTTTCTCTAAGTTGAGTTGAACTATTTTCTTTGAGTTGAATTAAGTTGAGTGAGTTGAGAAAATGTAAGTATATTTATTTTCCATCAGTTCAATCTTATGTTTATGCTTTAGAATTCCCCTTACATGCTCGTACATTCCATGTACTGACGCCTTTTGGTCTGCATCATTTTATGATGCAGATACAAGTATTTAGGGTCATCAACAAAATCTTTATTGATACCGCTTGCAGTTCGAGCTAGCTATGGTGAGCCTCCTTGCCTTTCAGAGGATTCCATTTACTTTTCAGTTTTGTCAAGAATTTGTGGGTCTCATCCCAACTTCCATCCTTGTCATTTAGATTCTTCATAGATAGACCGTAGAGTTTGAGAAGTTTATTCATTTATTTTGTTAAATGTTTTAAAGACTTGAATTTTTTCCAATTTTAAGCTTTGTATGCTTAAGTTAGTTTTTCGCTTGCAGTCAGCCAGGATGAGGGTTCACTTGAGGACTAATAATGGTTCTCGAGTGCCGGCCCCGTCCAAGGTGTAGGCTTGAATCGTGACAATATTAGTAACCTGATATAACGCAGTGAGGAATTATCATATGAGTGATATACCGTGAGTTTATGATATTTTTAATATATTCCACTTAAGAGTTGTGTGTGTCTAGGGCCATTTTGTATTAGAACTAATGTTTATTGTTCTAAATTTATAGGAAATAGGCTTGGACAAGGTCGAGAGAGATATAACTGAAATTCTGCAGAAGTGGCCACCCACGAAAGTGACCAACGGACCGTAGGTCCAGTCACGGTCCATCAATGGGTAGGCGTGGATTGCTCATCTGGGAAGTCTGACTAAGTGTGGAACTACGGAGGCGAGTGACGGACCATAGGTTTACCCACGGGCCATCCTGCACGTCCATCAATGATCACTGAGAGTTGAAGTTCCAGTACCTGATGAAAAGTTTTAAGTGCAGAGCCACGAAAAAGGACCCACGGTCCGTACTGCACGTCCGTCGATTGCAACTAGGAGTTGAAGGTTCCAAACTTCTGAGAAATTTCCTAAGTCTTAAGCGATGGAAGGGACCTACAGACCTTAGGTAAGTCCACAGTCTTTAGGTTAGTATGGTCAATTGAAGCCACATCCAGAAAATATTATTTCCTTATTTCATTTCCTTTTAGTTTAGGACATATTTTTCTATAAATAAGGGATGTAAACCTCATATTTAGGGGTTAGACACTATTGTATTATTTTAGTTCTTGGTATTTTCTTGGGAATTAACTTTCAAACTTTGGCAATTTGATTTCCTAAGTTTGGTTTATAAAATTTTTACTTTGAATTTCAATTGGATATTACGGGTTTCTTCTACTCAACACGTAAGTTCATGAATTCTTCTTCTAAAATTATGAATTGTGTTCTTTCAAGCATGAATAGCTAAATCCACAACTAGGGTTGTGGAAACCATGAGCAATTAACAACGTATGAATAATAACTAAGTAATTCTTGACTAGTGTTGATACATGTATTTGTAATTCTTTCGTTTAGAAATATTTTTAATGAGTGTACGCGTTAGAACTCGCCTTGTTGCTACTTGCCGGACCAAGGAGGTAGTTAATAAGAAAAGAATTATCAACAAAAATTTAGTGTGATACTATCTAATAGTCTAATGCCAATTGGTGTGAGGGTGAAAACTAAGCCAAACATTGATTTGATGTATAATCTGAGGTAAAGGTAAGGGTTAGTAAATTAAACACACGTAGCCGGATCAAGGTGTGGGGTGAAATTTCCTATTTGGTAGACCAAGCACTTAGTGATACCTAACTTACCACTTTACATGTGATACTCTAGGAAAGGATTAGTATTATTAGGATTACAGTGCTAAGAGCTCATGGGGAACACATACGCCCTAGTTTCTCTCTCTCATTTATTACAACGAAGTTCGAATCTTGCTCACTTGATTAATTAACAAACAATCGGTTATTTGTTTCACAAATCCCCCACTCCTTTTACTTACTTGTCTCAGAAATAAGTTGACTAAATGAATATAATTGTGAGTTAAATTTAAGTCTAAACCATATTCCTCATGGGATCGACCCCAATCTACAAGTTTGGTTCTTTACTTGATAATGATCGCTTACGATTCTTTAGATAGGTGTAATTAGAGCGTATGAAATTTTGGTGCTGATGTGGGGGAATAAGGCTTTTAGATTAAGCTTAACTACATTATTGAACTCTAGTCAATTATTTCAATTTTATATTTTCTTTTGTTTTTGTTTTCTTCAGGTTTCTGCTCTAGTGTATGCCAAGTACATGGAGTCGAGGTGAACCACTGACCCCATACAATCCAGAGTTGAGCAAAACTTTGAGAAAGATGAATAATCAAGGGGTCCGTGATAATCCAGTCATAAAGGAGCCTACGGAACAAGTGAATATAGAGAATGCTCAGATTCAGGGTGATAATCTACTTGGAGATGCATTGAGGGTACACCACCCACCTGAACCAAGACTGCGTGATAATTACAGGGTCGAATTTAACACTGTCGAATCTGAAGGACCCATAGTTCTCCCTCCTCTACCTCCTGGGCATACATTCGTGGTGACTAGTAGTTTGATGCAGATGCTTACAACAAGGAGGTTATTTTCTAGTATGGCTTCGGAAGATTCGCATGGACACGTTGCCAAGTTGAGAAATGTTTGTAAGAGTTGTGTGGGGCGACCGTAGTTGGATATGAATATCATAGGGTTGAGAGTCTTCCATCTATCATTGACCGGTGATGCTGTTGTATGGTTTTCTGATCTTCCGTACAACTCGATTCATACATAGGATCAATTGCACAAGGTGTTCATGGACAAGTACTTTCCATTTTCAAAGAAGCTAAACCACAAAGATAAAATCAACAACTTCATGGCACTACCTGGAGAGTCTATGAGTAGTTCGTGGGACAGGTTCACTGCATTCTTAAGAAGTGTTTTGAACCACAACATTGATTATGAGTCACTGAAGGAGTATTTCTACAGAGGTCAAGATGATAATGGTAAGGTTGTTCTTGATACTATCGTTGGAGGATCATATGGTAAGTGAAATTTTGAGGAGATCACTGAGAAACGGGAGAAGATTTCTCGAAATAATAAAGCATGGAGCACTGAAAAGTCAGACACTGGAAGAAGCACTTTTGCAGTGCAATCTGCACGTAGTCAATCCGAAGATGACATTCATGAGGAGATGGCTCAGATAAGGATAGAGCTTGGGTTGGTGTTGAAGCATGTGAGCGGAGGCCCAGAAAAGGTAAATGCGGTGAATAATTTGACTAGGACTCCACCACCACCGGTTGAGGAATTTTACTATGAAGAGGATTCTTATTTGGTGAATGATCAAATGGGGGATTTCCGAGCCAACGCCCAAGGTTCCAACTCGGATAATTGGCGCCAAAGACAAGGAAACTAAGGTCGGAACTATGACAACTACAACCTAGAGGGTCAGTATGTCCGAGATGGGAACTACAATTGCGACAACACCTACAATCGGAACAACTATGGCAACATAAATGATAGGGTTGGTCCTTACGTTCCTCCAAAAAATTGGGAATCTAGCAATATGGAAGTTGGGGTAATATGTCACAGATTGATGATATGATGCAGAAGATGATGAAGAGGTTTAATTCGACTGATGAGAATATGAAGGAGATGCAAAATGACTTATCTAGAATAGGTCAAAGAGTTAATGCCCATGCAATATCGATCAAGCAACTTGAGCAACAGATAAATTAGTTGTCCACTACAGTCAACCCACATCAGCCTGGCACACTTCCTAGAAACACCATCCAAAATCTAAAGAATGTTGGGCATTGTATGGCAGTCACTACTCGAGGGGGTATGCATATAATTGATCCACCTATACCATCTGAGGTTGAAATTTTGGTTGAGAAAGATGATGATGAGATTGAGGTTACGGGAGAGTCCAAGAATGCTACAGAGAAGGAAGCGAAGATAACCCAAAAAAAATTTCCCATGCCTAGACCTCTACCTCCATTTCCATGGAGGTTCGTAAAGAAGAATGAAGAAGGAAAATAACGCAGGTTTATTACTATGTTGAAATAGCTTTCCATCAATGTTTCGTTGATAGAATCTTTGGATCAAATGCGTGGGTGTGCAAAGTTTATGAAGGATTTGGTGACTGAGAAGAGGGCCGTCAGTTTTGAGGATGATAATAGGTTGCAACATTGCATTGCTATTGCTACTAGGTCACTTGTGCAGAAGAAAGATGATCCTGGTGCTTTCACTATTCTATGCACTATTGGGTTATTACATTTTACGAAGGCGTTATGTGATTTGGGTGCTAGTATTACTCTGATGCCATTGTCTATTTACAAGAAGTTGGGTTTAGGGGCTCCAAAACTGACTGTGATGTGATTACTCATGGCCGATAGAACTGTGAAGAGGCCCATTGGTGTTCTCCAAGATGTACTTGTGAAAGTGGAGTCATTTATTCTTCCGGCAGATTTTGTGATACTTGACTGTGAGGTTGATTTTAAGGTTCCCATCATCCTAGGGAGACCATTCATTGCTAGTGGGCATGCCTTGGTCGATATAGAACAGGGCAGATGAAGTTCTAATTGAATAGTCAAGAGGTTACTTTTAATATATGTAGGTCCATGAAGTAGGAAAGGGATCTCAAGTCAGTGTCAGCGGTGGATCATATTGTGGAGTGAGGTTCTGAAGTGTCTATTGAAGAAAGGTTGGGTGTTGATGCACTGGCAGCGGTAATGATGCATTTTGAGGGTGATGGTATTGAAGATTAGGATGAATTAGTCGCCGCACTTGATAGGTTCAAATTATGTTCCAAGCCAAAGAGATTGGAGTTAGATATGAAGAATCGCGACTCTCCACCCGCAAAATCGTCTGTTGAAGAGGATCCAAAATTGGAGCTTAAGGGTATACCATCACATTTGAGGTATGTATATCTGGGGAGAGTTGGTACTTTACCAGTCATCGTAGCGGCCGATTTGAATTGTGAACAAGTTGAGGCATTGGTTTCTGTGTTGAAAAGATTCAAGTGGGCTATTGGGTGGACTATTGCGGACATTATTGGGATTCCTCCTGGCATTTGTTTTCATAAAATCCAACTCATGCCGGATCACAACCCTAGTTTTGAGCACCACAGGAGACGAAATCCGCCTATGCAAGAGGTAGTGAAAAGGAAATCATCAAGTGGTTGGATGCTGGAGTCATTTATCCTATTACAGATAGTAGTTGGGTTTGTCTTGTGAAGTGTGTGCCCAAGAAAGGTGGGATTACTTTGGTTCCTAATGCAAAGAACGAGCTTGTTTCGATACAGCCTATGACTGGATGGAGATTACGTATGGACTACCAAAAATTAAATGCTTGGATAGAAAAAGATCACTTCCCTATGCCTTTCATGGATCAGATGTTGGATCATTGCTGATAAGGGTTGGTATTGTTTTCTTGATGGTTATTCGGACAACAATCAGATCTCCATAGCTCTGGAAGACCAAGAGAAGACCACATTCACTTGCCCTTATGTGACTTTTGCCTTTAAACGGATGCCATTTGGGTTGTGTAATGCTCCAACAACCTTCCAGCGTTGCATGATGTCGATATTTTCTGATATGGTGGAGGACACTATTGAGGTATTTATGGATGATTTCCCTGTGGTAGGTGACTCATTTGATTGTTGCTTGGATCATTTGGCCGAGGTACTTAAACGGTGTGAAGAGTACAATCTTGTGCTCAATTGGGAAATGTGCCACTTCATGGTGAAAGAGGGGATCATTCTGGGTCATCGGATTTCTGAGAAGGGTATTGAGGTTGATCTCTAAAGTTGAGGTAATAGAAAAGCTTCCACCACCTATCTCTGTTAAAGGTGTTAGAAGTTTTCTTGGGCATGCAGGATTTTATAGTAAGTTTATCAAGGATTTCTCCAAAATTGCACACCCATTGTGCAAATTGCTCGAAAAAGAGTGTAAGTTTGTTTTTGATGATTCTTGTCTGAGAGAATATGGAGAGATAAAATAAAGGTAGTTTCCACACCTATAATTATTTCACCGAATTAGGGGAAACCATTTGAAGTGATGTGTGATGCAAGTAGAGTGGCGCTTGGTGTGGTATTGGGATAAAGAAAAGAGAAGATTATTCTTCCTATTTACTATGCTAGCAAAGCTCTCAATGTGGCTCAAAAGAACAATATGGTAACTGAACAAGAACTCCTTGTTGTAGTTTTCGCATTCGAGAAATTTTGATCCTACTTGCTTGGTACTAAGGTCATAGTGCATACTGACCATTCTGCATTAAGGTATCTGATGGCTAAGAAGGATCCAAAACCAAGGTTGATTAGATGGGTATTGTTTCTTTACGAGTTCGACTTTGAGGTGATAGACAGAAAATCAAGTTGCCGATCATTTGTCCAGATTAGAGAAGGAAGTGATGCTCAAGGTAGGTGATGGGGCTGAAATTAATGATGCGTTTCCAGACGAACAGGTATTGGATGCTTCTCAAGATCTTATTCCTTAGTTCCTAGACTTTGCTAACTACTTGGCAAATGATCTGGTTCGTTCGGATTTTTCTTTTCACGAAAGGAAAAAGTTTATTTATGATGTGAAGAGGTTCTTTTGGGATGAGCCTTATTTGTTCTGTAGTTGTGCTGATGGGATTATTCGGTGTTGTGTGCCCGAGGTTGAGATGATGAGTATACTAGAGGTGTGTCACTTTTCGCCTATTAGTGGGCATCATAGTGGTATTCGGACTGATCATAAGATTTTGCAGTTTGGTATTACTAGCCTACCATCCACCAAGATGCTCATGATTTCACCAAGTCTAGTGATCGTTCCCAAAGAGAAGGAGGAATTTCAAAGAGGCAAGAGCTACTTATGAATCTGATTTTGGTGATTGAGTTGTTTGATGTATAGGGAATTGATTTTATAGGTCCATTTGTGAGTTCACATGGGATGAAGTATATTCATGTTGTAGTTGATTATGTGTCGAAATAGGTGGAAGCAATTGTGCTTTCAAACAATGAAGGTAAAAATGTCACCTTATTCCTGAAAAAGAATATCTTCTCCAGATTTGGTACACCTAGGGTGATTATCAGCGATGGAGGTTCCCACTTTTGCAATAAGTTTTTCAAGACCTTGCTAGAGAAATATGGAGGCCGTCACAATGTAGCCACTCCTTACCATCCGCAGTCTAGTGGGCAATTTGAAGTGTCCAACAGAGAGATCAAGCAAATTCTTGCTAAGACTGTGAATGCAAATAGAACTGATTTATCAAGGAGGTTTGAAGATGCTCTATGGGCCTATCGCACCGCATTCAAGACTCACATAGGTATGTCCCCCTACCAACTTGTATATAGGAAGTCTTGTCATTTGCCGGTAGAGCTAGAGCATAAGGCTATGTGGGAGCTAAAGAAGTTGAATTTGGATTGGGGTGCCGCATCGAGTCAAAGAGTGAATGACGTGAATGATCTTGATGAGTTTTGCCTAAAAGCTTATTAAAGTTCAGCCTTGTACAAGAAAAATATGAAGAAGTATCAAGATCAAATGATTGAAAAGCGTGAATTTGTCGTGGGTGATCTGGTTCTTCTATTCAATTCAAGGTTGCGCTTGTTTACTGGTAAGCTCAAGTCCAAGTGAACCGGGCCATTCATAGTCACTCAAGTGTTCCCACATGGAGCGGTCGAGCTCGAGAACAAGGTGGGAACAAAGTTCAAGGTGAACGGGTAGAAGATCAAGGTCTACATGGGGAAAGAAAAGAGTGTGCAAAGAGTGGTTGAGGCCTACTACTTTGATGAAGGCTGAGTAATCAAGGGGCCAGCGTTGTGCCGCGACTTTAAATTAGGCTCTACTTGTGAGGCAACCCAAGATGTACAATCTAGCCAACGATAGGTTTTTATTTTCGATTTAGGTGTTTTCTTTATTTGAATTTATGTAATCCTTTAGATAGGTGTTTTATTTTTGTATTAGTGTTGGCTAGATATAGAATACAGTTCGTATCTACAAAGTGTCCATAAAATGTAAAAAGAAATGCTTAACGGTTGCTATATGTGCAGGGATGAGCAACTGAATCTGTAGAACATAGGTTGTGTAGAGGTCTAAAGACCCCATCGACGGTCCGTGGGTTGATCCATGGATCATGAATAGTGTCTGTAGACTTCCAGGTAAGTCCTAAAAATTTTCTAATTGTTGAGTAACCTACGGACCTGACCCACGATCCGAAGGTCGACCCACGGCCCGTAGACGGGGTTTCGTGGGTCCAAATCTAGGGTTTGCCCGACCCGACTCGACCCGAACACTTTTTAAAATAAAATCCTTCAATTTTTTATTCATTCCCCATATTCAAAACTCCATCCTAACCGTTTCTGACCCTTTCCTCTCCCTAAATCACTCCATTAAACTCCCAAATCCCACAGATCACTCCCCATTCACTTCCCCACAATCCCATATCACTTTTACCTCTTCCAACTTCCTCATCCCCATTTCCCCAGCAATTCCATTGTCCGGGTTCGTTGTCAAAGGCTAAAAAGAGGTTCTCGGAGTCAAGTCCATCACAATATCACCCACTTCCTTTGCTTGAAAGGTAAATGACTTCTCTCTAACTTTGAAGTTATTGTTCATTTTTGTATTAGAACGTCACAGAGTGGATCTTGACCTTGGGTGGTAAACTTTTGTGTGTAATCAATGATTTGGATGCTAAAAACACCCTTGGGACGATAGACTATGATTGTGTTGTCTTTTTAACAAAAATAACTCTTTGAAAATGGTCTAAATGGAAGTTTTGACTTAGGGTTCCTAGTTCGGTATGTTAAAATGAATAAATTGTGAGTAATCGGAACCCTATGGGTGACAAAATACCATATATTATGTTGAAATGCATGATTAGACTTAGGTTGATGGTTTAATTTGTTCAAAAATGGGTACAATAATGAGGCATTCTAATACCTTGTACAAACCTAACCCACAAGACACCGTCCACGGACCATAGGTCAACCTACAGACCATAGGTCGGGTTCGTGGGTCTGTTCCATATGTAATATTCACCAAGTTTGGAACCACAGATGTTACATCGACAGACCGTTCTGCACATCTGTGGTTCACATCAGAGACCCAACTGTTGGGTACTCTGACCTACGGAGTGGACCTACGGACCGTAGGTCCAACAACAGACCGTAGGTACCCACAGTGGGTCGGCAGTTCAGCTACTGCCCAGATTTTTTCAGTTTTTGTTTCGGTTCGTACTTTGTTCTAAAAAAAATTTGAGTATGTCATTGGTTTATTTTGGTACTAACTAAGCCACAAAAGGTACCATGGCTCCTAAGAAGGCTCCGTTCTACGCCGCAAGGGGCAAGTCCAAATCAGTGGCACCGACCCTTCGACTACTTGATGTAGATATTGATGAGGAGACTGACCCCGTATATGTCCCACCCACTACTAGGAAATCCCCTACCGCACCACACACCATACAGAATCAAGTCCGGCAGGTGATTCACGACGTAGTCACTGCCTCCTAGTTTGATAAGAAGGATACACTGATCGGTTTACCGGCTGGTTCTGAGTCTGCTTCTGCTTCCGGCTCTGACTTTTCATTCCTCTTAGTTCTAATGGTGTCAATGCTTCATCCTCTGAGGCTACTATTGCAGGGAACATTTCAGTGCAAACAAACACAGACGGAGTTCTATTGCGCTGGATAGCCTGTCATCTTGCCACTGACGGAGAGCGCACCAACTGGGTCAGCACCCCGAGCTTGGGTATAAAGAGGCCACCCTGACATTTGTGGCCAAATTCTTCTGGTTGTTGGTGCAGAACCGGGTGTCTCTTACGCAGGCAGACAATGTGCTTACATGGGACCGCACAATCATGGTTCTAGCTCTGGTTGTTAGGATGGAGATAGATTTTACCCGCATGCTGATTGCAAAGATTCACGAGAGGGACTTCAAGGCTACCACCACCTATACCTTCCCCTGCCTCATCTTTCAGTTGTGCAGGGATGCTGGAATAGCGGTTTGGCATTGCGATTAGCGGGTGCAGGTGACCAAGACTCTGGACATCGTCCTGATTAGAAATGAGGCCAATGTAGTTGCATTGCGCAGAGAGTCGCAGATTCAGGTGCTACCATTGGGAGCGGACTTGGTTGATGATGTGGAGAAAATGTAAAGTGAAGAGCCTGCCCCTCCAGTGACTACTGAGGATGCCCCTACTTCCCATTCTACGCTGCCAGTCAGGCCCGTAGCGCCTCTAGAGCCAACCCATCATCAGGGTCTGTTACCATGCCTCTAGCCCATGTTCAAAAGTTGGAAGCCCAGATGGCTAGACTACTTCAGCATGTGCGACCTTAGATGCAGCGTGCGATTAAAGAGTCTGCGACTAGGGTTGAGTAGCGAATGGAGCAGATGATGGACCGTAAGGTTCAGTCCGTTCATCAGCGCCATGAAGCATTTGAGTTGCATGTCTTGGAGTGACCAGCCCCCACCACTGATGTTTTTGCCTTACGAATGGAGTTAGCTAGTCTCCGGGCTGATCTTGAAGCCCTTCTAGCTCCACCTGAGATTGAGCCTCAGTCAGCGCCCACAACATCGGGTGATAACACGGTGATGGATGCATTATTCAAAGATGAGATGTTGCCGCTAGCTTTTTCCCATCATGCTGGGAAGCGCCCCCGGTCTAGGAAGACTTCTGATGACACTGAGGCTGGGAGAGCTCGTAAGAGGGATCTCCAAGAGCATGAGGCAGCATGGAGAGCCTCCATAGTTGATGAGGAGATGCGCCAGCAGTAGGATAGGGAGGTAGGTGTTTGTGCCTCTAGTAGCATGAGCACTACATATAGTTCAGTGAGAGTTGGTGTGAGCGTTACTGATGGTGTGGTGAGAGTTGATACAAGTACTACTGAGGGTACTGAGTTGATAGATGCGGGCACTATGATTGGTGACCCTAGTGTTGATCCAGCTAGCTTTGATAAATCGGACTCACCGACTTGTTGATAGGTTTTCGGTGCTATGCGCAACAGGTTTGCTTCACCCGATCCTTTATTTTTTACTTTTTGTTCATTAAGGACAATTTCACTATATTTTGTTAGGGGTGGGGTAAATGGATTGTGAGTGAAAGGGTGAAGTCTGAGTAACCCAACTCATAATCCTCTCTTGGGGTTTTCTTGCCTGTGTTCTTTTCCCCCAAGAGACTGTTTTTATTTTTTGTTGAACCGGCATGTTTAGGAATGCATGTGTAGGACTAAGTAGGAAAATGAAAGCATGATGGCATGAAAAGCATGAGAAAAATGATCCCTTTAAAACTGTTGAATTGTGTTAGATCTGTAGTCTTGATGAGTTGAATGTGTTGGATCTCAATGTCACATGATAAGAACCAATTTGATCTCCTGACTTAAGATAAAACTTGAACTGGGTAATCTGATAATGAAACAATGTGCCAAGAGTGCATGAGAAAACTTGAATGTTCAGACAGTTTGTGCCAATCTAGAACTTGCCCCATTAGTCCTTCTAAGATGATCTAGGCTAGAAGTTGTTAAGGGATCATAGACCCTTGTTGAAATTAGACCTTATAAGCCTAAGATGATCCAACAAAATGCAATCAGCGTTCCCTTTGATCCAAATATTTGAGCCTAAAATAGACCACTTCTTTTGATTCACCTAACTCACCTACCCTAAAATAATGGTTTTGGCACCGGTGCCTTCTTGGACATGTGCACCTTGACTTAGGCCAAAAGCCTAAGTTGAGGGTGGCTAATGCAAAAAGTGACCTCAATCATTGGCCCTGGTCCGACATCGGATATTGTGCACCTCAACTCATGGAAAATTCATAAGTTGAGGGTGGCTACGAAAGAGGAAACCAAGAGAAAAATGGGTATGAAAAGAGAAAAAGAGAAGATAGAAGAGGATGCGATTTTGTGCAAAAGAAGCAAAAAGATGATAAATAAAAGTGCTGAAAAATAAAATGAAACGAAAAGAAGAAAGTGAAAAAAAAAATAAGAGCTACAAAGTCAAAAGTCACATCCATGGTGAAAAGAGTCAAGAGAAAGAAGGTAAAAAGGAAGGATGTCAAAAATAGGTCGAAAAGAGGTAAAAAACCAATGTAATGTCAAAGAGGTCAGAAAGTCACTAAAAAGTACCCAAATGTACCACACATGACCCTGAGCCTACGTTACAATCTAAGAAAGTCCTATAGTGATCCTAGCAACTAGTTTAGGGAGTCTAAGCCGTAAAAATAAAGGCAAGCATATGGTATTGAGCACTCACTGTACTTGAAATCACTTTTGAACATGAGTGTTGAATGAATCCTAAAAATATAAATGCATATCTTATGTGTGAAAAGGATTTCGTTTGAAGTAAGGGAACTAGTTACATTGTCAGAGAGTTGGTACCTTGGTGATTGTGAAAAACTGTATGTTGTGTGTCTATTGGTCGATCTTTGTCATATCTTCATCCCTATGAGTTAGCTTGTTGAATTTAAGAGAAAATATTTGCACTAGAAAAGAGAGTTTTGATAGAAAGCCATGTGATTGCTCGAGTTTGAATGTCTTCTTATACACAGGTGTCGTTTATCTTAGTGTGCCGCTTGAGGACAAGCAACGAATTTAAGTTGAGGGTGTTGATATACCGTGAGTTTACGGCATTTTTAATACATTTCACTTAAGAGTTGTGTGTGTCTAGGGCATTTTGTATTAGAAGTAACGTTTATTGTGCTATATTTGCAGGAAATAGGCGTGGACGAGGTCGAGAGAGATACAACATAAATTCTGTAGAAGTGGCCACCCACAGAAGTGACCTACGAACCGTAGGTCCATTCACAGTCCGTCAATGGGTAGGCGTTGATTGCTCATCTGGGAAGTCTGACTAAGTGTGAAACTACGTAGGCGAGTGATGGACCATAGGTCGACCCACGGGCCGTCCTGCACGTCCGTCTATGATCAGTGAGAGTTGAAGTTCCAGTACCTAATGAAAAGTTCTAAGTGTTTAGCCACGAAAGAGGACCCATGGACCGTAGATCGACCCACGGTTCGTACTGCACGTCCATCAATTGCAACTGGAGTTGAAGGTTCCAAACTTCTGAGAAATTGCCTAATTCTTGAGCCACAGAAGGGACCTACGGACCGTAGGTCAGTATCATCGATTAAAGTCGCGTCCAGAAAAGTTTATTTCCTTATTTCATTCCCTTTTTGTTTAGGACATTTTTATCTATAAATAGGGGATGTAAACCTCATATTTGGGGATTAGACACTATTGTATTATTTTAGTTCTTGGTATTTTCTTGGAAATTAACTTGCAAACTTTGGCAATTTGATTTCCTAAGTTCGGTTAATAAGAATTTTGCTTTGAGTTTCAATTGGATATTATGGGTTTCTTCTACTGAACACGTAAGTTCATGAATTCTTCTTCTAAAATTATGAATTGTGTTCTTTCAAGCATGAGTAGCTAAATCAATAACAAGGGTTAGGGAACCATGAGCAATTAACATCGTATGAATAATAACTAAGTAATTATTAACTAGTGTTGATGAATGTATTGGTAATTCTTTTGTTTAGAAATCTTTTTAACAAGTGCACTCGTTAGAACTCGCATTGTTGCTACTTGTCGGACCAAGGAGGTACTTAATAAGAAAAGAATTATCAATAGAGATTTAGTATGATACTATCTAATAGTCTAATGTTAATTGCTGCGAGGGTGAAAACTACACCAAACATTGATGTGATGTCTAATCTGAGGTAAAGGTAAGGGTTAGTAAATTAAACACACGTAGCCGGACCAAGGTGCGGGGTGAAATTTCCTACTTGGCGGACCAAGCACTTAGGGATACCTAACTTACCACTTTGCATGTGATATACTAGGAAATAATTACTATTATTAGGATAACAGTGTTAAGAGCTCGTGGGGAACACATACGCCCTAATTTCTATCTCTCATTGATTACAAGAAAGTTTGAATCTTGCTCACTTGATTAAATAAACAACAATCGGTTATTTGTTTCACAAATCCCCCACCCGCTTTACTTACTTGTCTCGGAAATAAGTTGACTAAACTAATATAATCATGAGTCAGATTTAAGTCTAAACCATATTCCTCGTGGGATCGATCCCAATCAATAAGTTGGGTTCTTTACTTGATAACGATCGCTTACGCTTCTTTAGAGAGGTGTAATTTGAGCGTATCAATGGGAAAATATTAAAAAGGGTCATTTTTGTCTTTTTACCTCTAAGAAAACCCTAAAAGAATTGTTTGACTAATTAAAAGACCAAACCAATCAGATTTTCACCTCTTAATCCAACATTCTCTTCTCTCTCAAACCCTAAGGAAAAATCAAAGTAGAACACTTCCATTCAAGATTCTTTCAAACTTTTTCAAGATTCTTCTTCAAGGTAAGTTCTTCTCCAAGAATTTAATTCTTTCCAGCTAATATTCCTCCATACAATTACGAATCACTAATGAAATTATAATTCTTGGCCATAGAGATTTGAAGAAACTAATTCAAAAATCTCAAGAAAGGCTTTCTTGATTGTTCTCCTTAAAAATAGGGTATAAAGGCTTCTAATCAAGTTCTGCATCAAATTCTTTAAAAACCTTGTTCTTTCGCGTATGTAAGGCTATCATAGTGTTGGACTAGCTCATCCTCACACTCTACATCTACTTTCAAATAAGTGAAAGAGTAATCTAGGGTTCTATCCCTTAATTTGAGTATTTTTTAGATGAGTAGTATTGTTGAGTTCTGATTATTGAGTTTTCTATATTGTTATTGACATTCTTGAGTTCATTTGTTCATGTCTATATTTCAGCATGAACCCTATGAATTGAGTATTCTTTAGATAAGTAGTATCGTTGAGTTCTGTCTTCTTGAGTTTTGAGTATTCTATATTGTTAATGAGATCCTTGAGTTGATTCTTTCATGTCTATATTTCATCATGAACTCTATTTTGAGTTATAAATTTTGAGAGTCTTTTAAAGCCAACATTTTTGTTTTAAACGGAGTTTTTAAGAAAGTAAAGAGGAGTTTGAGAAAGAGTTTTAGCAAAGATTTGAGCAACAGTATAAAGGGAACTAAGTATTTCCCAAATGTTTCATTTTTACATGAAGAGAGAGTATTTTTACATTGAGCAAAGAGAAACCTTGTTTTCTAAATGAGCAATGAGTTGAATGTTATTTCAGAGCAGTTACCTCTTTTAAGAGGATAGTTTGAGCAATTACCTTAAACTAGAGAAAGAGTATTTTTTTACATTTGACCATGACTATATATATTATTAGGAGTAGTATTGAGCACCAATATGGGATGAGTTCAGACAACTCAAAATCTTTATAAACCATTTCTTGCCAACATGGGTACAAGATCATACTTTTTAGATCAATCCTTATTTCTTAGTGGATCCACTTAGTTTAGGTGTCCTATATTCGAGCATGATATAGGACAGTCATGGAAGCGTGGGCAAGATGTTGTATCATTACGTATCTCATAGTGATGGTTGCCGATTAGAGAATCTCCCAAATAAAGTTAAAAGTGTATTGTTATTGTATCACTTAATATGTTGAGTTTAGAGATGAGTAAGTAATTTTTGTAAAGTTTTAATGATTTTACTTCTTTATTTCTTTACCTTCAGTTAAGTATATATCTATATCTATTGTAGTCCTTTCATTATGTTATTTGTATTTCAACTATATTACATACTCATACATTTAATGTATAGATGTCATTCGACCTGCATCTCTTAATGATGTAGATAGAGATTCTTAGGATCCACAACAAGAGTCCCTTGAGATCACTTTATTTGCTTGTTAGTGTTTGAGTAAGACCTCGTATCTTCCATAAGACTACAGTTTATGAGTTGTTAGTAGTATATATTTTGAGGAATAGTGGGTTTTCTTCCAACCCTCATATTTGTATAGTAGAGGCTTCATAGATAAACAATTTTGGAGAGTCTTTCAATTTCAAATGTTTTATTTAAACTTATGTTTCATACTCAATATATTCATAGAGTTTTGACATTTATTACACGGTTGATTTATCCTTTCTTTATGTTTGATGCTTGCGTATGAATGAGTTAGTCTTCCTCTTGTAGTCAGCCAGGATGAGGGTTCGATTGGGGCCAACAATGGTTCTTGAGTGTCGCCACATCCAGGGTGTAGGCTCGAGTCGTGACAAACTTGGTTTCATAGAACACAGTTAAAGTGTCTTAGGGTGTCTATGAAGCCGTATCAGTTGAATATATTTTGTCGTTATGACGGCCCCACTTCAATAAATGAGGGACTACAAACATTTATGAAAAGTTTCCCTTCTTTCATACTCTAAATTGTGCAATAGAACTGTTTCATAAGGAACTTAGTCAAACTTGTGCATTTCTCAAATCCATTTGACTACCCCTCATACTCAAGGTGGTTGAAAAGCAAAGTCAGATCGTTGTCGATAACTTTCTCTCAGCAGAAGTCTTCAGAAAGTCATGAGACTACATAGGGGCTCTAAAGAAGCCCGTGAGTGAGATTAAGTGTTTAGATTCAGAGGAAGGCACTCTTATTTATATGAATCATGTGTTCGAGCTAAAAGTAAGATGTTCTCTCAGATTCGCTTCTCTAAACCTTATTTCAGGTGATGCCATTTATGAGAGAAGTGTGTTTTAGAGCATTTGGGTAGTGTTATCACCTGAAAAGTAGTATAAGTTGCAATATTATGAGCCAGTAGTAGTAGAAGTGCCTAGAGTTAGAGAAATGAATTTAGAGGGGTAGTAATCTAATAAGGGAGATAACGATGAAGAAAAGTGTGTAGGTTGTACCCATATGCCTAGTAAGTCATGAATGAGGAGTTTTTCTCTTATGTGTCACACCCCAAGGCTACCCCCTTGACGTAAACACGGGCCCCAGGATTATGAGTGACCCCAAACTAACTCTGAAGCTAGCATAGCATAAATATACTAAAACAATTAAATAAAGAGATACTATGTGGAAGCTAAAACAAGAGATAACTGAAAGATTAGGAATACACAATATTGATCTAAATATATATAAAACTACTAAGAGTTCAATAATACTGAACATTCACTCAAATCTAAAGTTGAATCTAATACTATGTCTGACAAGCCTTTAATTGAGTTGAGTTGAGATGCTGGGACATGCCCCCAGCTAACTCTAACAAAACTGAAAATTGAATAAAAAGACTAAATCAAAAGCATTTCTATTGTCCTCTAAGTATGAGGACTCTCCACTGAAGTTACTGAAATGCGGACCAAGAATTGATCTAAGTGTGATCTGGATGCTAAGTACCTGAACCTACATCATGAAAGGATGTAGCGCAGAGGATATGTCAGTACTTGGAATGTACTGAGTATGCAGGATATAGATAATATTTGAACAAACATAACTGAGCAATGACATAATCTGAATAAAAACATATACACTAAAATATAACTGAAAAATGAGCAAAACTGAATGGAATGACAAAGTACTAATCATGAAAATAACATGTTGAACATATTTCTGATGGATATACTGAAAACCTGGTCAAATGCACTAAGAGTCTGAATGTGGGAGCTACGATTAATCGACATAAAACCATGTGAGCTAAACGTGGAGTCCAATGTATACGCCATATCGACAGGACCCAATATACCTTACAAGGGGTATAAAGGCATGACAAGCGTGATCATTGAATCTGATGCCCAATAGAGGTGACTTAAAACCCTACGAGGGCACGTAGTTCTAGGACTATGAGAGTACGCTAAACCCTAATCCAACTCGGTGCTAAGCCTACTCCAAACTGGAGATATGTATGACACAACATAACGTAAATACTGGATAGCTCAATATTTTGACATGCAAATCTGAGAATGTAACTTTTAGGTATTGACAATGAAAAATTCGAAAGTGGAGAATGTATATCTATTTAACTGACCTAGCATGTGTAATTCATGAACTAAGAGAATCTACACAACCAGGGTTCTGAGTTTCATGCAAGGAACTAAGCATTCATGAAAATATGATAATCTGATTAAGAATACTATAACAGCTAAATCATAACCAATAACTAAGGTTTTAGAAACCCTAATCTAAGCAACATATAGTGAATCAAGAATCTGACTGAATTCTAAGGACCTAGTGGTTGAAAGGAACCCACTAGTGAAATCCTACATACCTGGTAACGAAACCTATGGAGAAATCCTTCTATTTAGGGGCTGAAACTTGAAGAACATTGTTGCTAGTTCTTGGGAGGTTTGGTCAACTTTTTCCTCTTCTTTTTTCTCCAAGTTTGGATGATTTTTGGTGAATAAGGGTTTTGGGTATGTTTGACTATGTTATTAGGCTTAAACTGGGTAAAACGGCGTAGTTTAGGCATTAAAAGATGAAGTTTAAGTTCCCAACGTATAGGAAAAAGACCTAAATGACCCTAACTTAAAAGCTGACGAAGGCCACCCATGGAGGGACTTACTGGCCGTAGGTCGACCTACTAATCGTAGGTAGGGGTCGTAAGCCAATCTCAGCCTGACAGGGCTAAACTAAACCGAGCATAAACTTTTACTCCAAGATGGGATTTTAGCAAACTCAGTGACGTTGGAAAGAGGATTCAATTATCTTTTATTTGGTAGGTCATGGGCCACCTAATTTCTTTTGTGCTAAAACTTAAAACCGTTTGAAGTTGACCCAACAACAATTTCCCCCTAACTGGCTGTTGAACCTCACCTACGGTCCGTAGGTCCAACCACGGACCATCTTGGTCGACTGTGGGTGGGTCAGAGACTATAAACATTTGGTGCCCAACAAAGAAATTCCACCTAGAGTCTGTGGTTCTACCTACGGACTGTGGGTGGTTTGATATACCGTGAGTTTACAATATTTCTAATACATTTCACTTACAAGTTGTGTGTGTCTAGGGCCTTTTTGTATTGGTTTTTATGTGTTTTTATCATATTTTGCAAGAAATATGTTCAGGCGCGGATTTAAAGAGACAGCTGAAAGAAATGCAAAAGAGGGCATCTACGGAGATGATCTACGGACCGTAGGTCTATTGACGCTCCGTAGATGGTGGTCGTAGATCAGCAGCCAAGGCATGGAGGCAAATCAGGGAAATCTGACCAAG
>JAJOOO010017137.1:0-11125 GCA_029582685.1 Solanum piurae | reverse complement strand
CAGGGTCCCTCTATCAGCCCCCTTACTGAGCTCAGTTCTTCCCATACAAGTCTCCTTTCCTTGTAACAGTTTGGAGCATACACTCCAGATATATGGCAGCTAAAATTCTGGGTTTGTGATTCAAATTTACAAGTAATGGTGTAGGAACCAATTTCCAAGACCTCCCCCATCCATGCCCTCGCATCCCACATCAGTAAGATACCTCCTCTTGTTCCACTTGCTTCTAGACAGGCATATCTAATCCACCTGCCTCCCCAAATCTGCTTTACCATCTCTGAGATATCCCCTTCAATTTTTGTTTCTTGGAGACAAAGTATATCTGCTCTCCATCCAGACAACAAACTATGTACGATCCTTCTCTTCTCCCTATGATCATGAACATTGTTTCAAAGGAATTGCTCAGTGGCATAGTTTATGCTACAGATGCAACTATGGTGTGGGCAGATCTCAAGGAGAGATTTAATAAAGTTGATGGATCGAGAGGTTATCAACTGCATAGGGAAATATGCACGATTCACCAAGGTAATTCAACATTATCTGCTTAGTTTTCCAAATTAAGATTGCTATGGGATGAATTTGATGATCTAGTTCCTCTACCTTCATGTAAGTGTGATAAGTCTGCAACCTATGTGGATCATCTAGCATGTTTGAGATAATTTGCTTTCATGATGGGGTTGAATGAGGTCTATAGTCATGCTCGTAGTCAGATCTTAATGATGAACCCACTGCCTAGTGTTGGAAAGGCATATGCTATGATCATGGCAGATGAAGGTCAATGAATGACTGCTAATTCACACACAGTAGGGGGCCTTCTAGAATCAACTGCCTTGTATGCTCGGAAAGGAAACTTCCAAAGGAAATTTCAGGTGAAGAAGAAAAACTGGATCAGATATGTGACTATTGTAAGCTTCAAGGCCACATTAAGGAGGACTGCTTAAGGTTAATTGGATACCGCTTGTTGACTGCTAAGAGACATGAGACAGACTCAGCTGATGCATTTGCACTTATGCTCCAGGAACAACACATGTATCATCAATTCAGGCACATGATGGACAAGGAAGAACCAGCTTTAAGCTCAGGAGGTGCAGTGGATATGGTTAATATTGTATAATCTCTACACCTAATGCTTTATCTGTAACAACTAATGAAACAGAAAAGCCACAGAGGTGGATAGTAGACTCAGGAGCCACATGTCATATCACATCTAGACTCTCTAAGTTGAGATCTGCATCTAGTTGTGTAGGCAAAAAGGTACAATTACCTAATGGCGAACATACTTCAGTAACACATATTGGTCAGTGCAAAGCTGTTAATGATGGTGTGCTGAAGAATGTATTAGTTGTGCTTGCATTCAAGTATGACTTACTTTCAGTCTCACAGCTAACAAAACAACTGAGATGCTCAATTAATTTTTTCCCTGAGTTTTTTGTCATTTAGAACCTCTCCAGTGGGAAGGTGAAGGGGATTGGTTAGGAGATTAATGGACTATACTACTCGCCTACTCAGATCCCATGTGGAAAAGGCAAGAATAATGGGATGGTGTCCATGATACAACATTCAAGTCCACACAAACTGATTTGGTAACAGACTAGGACATCCTTCCATAAAGGTGTTAAAGCATATGTCCTTATATGGAGATAATATTGATTTTAGTGCACATAATAAATGTACAATTTTCCCTATTGCAAAGCAAACTAGATTGCCTTTTGAGATAAGCATGTCTAGGGCTGCTAATGTTTTTGATTTACTTCATCTAGATGTTTGGGGTCCATATAGGACTGCTACTCACAATGGTTGTAGATTCTTTTTGACTATAGTTGATGATAATTCTAGAATGACTTGGTTGTACTTGCTGAAAATGAAAAGTGATGTGTTCCCAATATTGAAGTCTTTCTTTACTTTAGTTCAGAATCAGTTCAATAAGAATGTCAAGAAAATAAGATCAGACAATGGAACTGAATTCTTTAATAATGAATGTAATACTTTGCTCAAATCACTTGGTATTATTCATGAAAGCAGTTGCCCACATACTCCACAGGACCACAACAAAATGGAGTTGTGGAGAGAAAACACAGGCACATACTTGAGGTGGCCAGGGCACTCAGGTTTCAAGGTGGTATTTCTATCAGGTTTTGGGGAGAATGTTTGCTAGCTACTGTTTATCTGATAAATAGATTGTGTACCGAAGTCTTAAAAGGACAAGCTCCTTATGAAAAGTTCCATGGTCACAAGGCAAAAGTTGATCATCTAAGAACCAATGAACCATAGGATGTTTGTGTTATGCAACTAAGGTAGTGAATCCTGATAAGTTTTCTCCTAGAGCTGAAGCATGTGTTCTGATGGGATATTCAGCAACTCAAAAAGGCTACCTTCTATACAAGACTTCTCAACTTAAGTTTATGGTGAGCAGAGATGTTGTGTTCAGGGAAGATGTGTTTCCTTTTCTTCACAAGACCAACACACAACAACTATTATTCCCAGGAGATGCCATTATGAATGATGACCCTGTTTATCCTGTCTTTACTAGGGATATGGAAGTGCCAATGCATAATGTTGTTGACAATGATGTACTGTAAAATGTCAACATACCCATGGGGGATAACTTGGCAGCAGTAGAGGGTGATCCTTGTGAGAGAAGTGATACTCATGTGGTACAGACTGGCAGTAGATTACCTGCAGCTGGAGGAACCAATGGGATCAGTGTTATTGAAGAGCATGCAGGTGATAATGTAGCAGAAGTGTCAAAACAACCCTCCAGGCAATCTTCTAGAGTCTCTCACCCTCCAATATGGATGAAAGATTATGTTACTCTAGGGTCTCAGCACCACCCTTATTCTCAGAGCAACTGTGTCTTATGATAATGTGTCTTCCCAATATAGAGTGTATTTGTCAATTTTTTTTGATATTGAGCCTAGAAACTATGAAGAGGCAGTAAAGGATACAAGATGGGTACATGCTATGCAAAAGGAGATCCAAGCATTGGAGGAAAATGGAACTTGGCAAATAGCCCCATTACCAACAGGAAAGGCTACTATAGGTTGTAAGTGGGTGTTCAAAGTCGAGTATAAAGCTGATGGTGAGATTGACAGGTTCAAAGCTAGATTGGTGGCCAAAGGGCACAACCAAACTGAAGGGATTGACTACCAAGAGACCTTATCTCCTGACTGAAGATGGTAACTGTGAGGTCAATTATAGCCTTAGCTGCAGCTGAGAACTGGAAAATCTACCAGATGGATGTATTCAATGCATTCCTCCAAGGTGATTTGTTTGAGAAGGTTTACATGGAACTACCTAAAGGGTTTTGCAGCCTGGGTAGGGATAAGAAACTTGTTTGTAAGCTTGTTAAGTCTCTATTGTCTTAAACAAGCATCAAGGCAGTGGAATGCTAAGTTGACTGAGGCATTTTCAATTTTAGGTTACACACAAAGTCATCTAGACTACTCCTTGTTCACTAAAAGGAGAGGATCTGGCATGGTGGTAATCTTAGTATATGTTGATGACCTGTTGATTACAGGTAATGATATTGGGTTAATAGAAGAAACCAAGCATGTGCTACATAGCCATTTCAAGATCAAGGACCTAGGTGAACTCAAGTATTTCTTAGGAATTGAGTTTTTAAGGTCTGGGAAGGGAATAGTAATGAATCAAAAGAAGTATGCTCTTGAATTGATAGCTGAGGCAGGACTAGTGAATGCTAAACCAAATGTAACACCACTGGAATGTAACATGAAATTGACCAGTGTAGAATATGATCAAGATGCTCAGACCGATGATGTTTTGTATGAGGATGTCTCCAGATATCAAAGGCTTATTGGTAAATGTTGTACCTTACCAACACAAGACCAGACATAGCCTTTGCAGTTCAATCACTAAGCCAGTTCATGCAATAGCCAAAGATGTCACACTGGATTGCTGCCTTAAGAGTGATCAAATACATCAAATTAGAACTTGGAAAGGGACTGCCGATGAGCTCTGATCACAAGCCTCACTTAACAGGTTATTGTGATGCAGACTGGGCTGCATGTGTAACTACTAGGAAGTCTGTTATAGGGTTTGTTTTCAAGTTTTGTGATTCACTCATTTCTTGGAAATCCAAGAAACAAAATACAGTCTCTAGGAGCTCTGCAGAGGCTGAGTATAGGAGTTTGGCAAGCTTGACAGCTGAAGTCGTATGGACTGCTAGTTTATTTCAAGAACTTGGAGTAAAGTTGATTGGACCAGCCTCTATATATTGTGGAAGCAAGGCTGCTATACATATTGCTGCAAATCCTCGGTTTCATGAGCGTACTAAACACATTGAGATTGATTGTCATTTCATTCAAGAGAAAATCCAGAAGGGTCTCATACGAACCATTTATATCAACAGCAAAGATCAATAAGCTGACCTATTGACTAAGGCACTAGGAAGAACACAACACGAATTTCTATTAGACAACCTTGGAGTATTGAGTCTCTTCGGCACATCCAGCTTGAGAGGGGATATTGGAATTGGTTAGTTGATAAATCAGTTCAGTTAGTTAACAGTTAGTTGATCAATTCTGTTAGATAACGAAGTGATTAGTAAGGAGGTTAATTAATCAGTCTGTCAAAGGATTAGTTAGAAAGTTAGTTAGATGGTTAGGCAGTGAGGCACATGTATAGAATGCTTTGTATAAATACTTGTATTGTAACTGATACACACAAGCTTGGGATGAATGAAAGCTTCTTCTTCTTACTTACAATTCTCTCTGTAGATTTTAATAGATTGCCGTGAAATTCGAGCTTGAGGACAAGCTTTTTCAACGTGAGAGGGGGGTAATGTTGTGGAAGCATTGGAAGCCATTAAATTATGTATTTAATTATCTTTCTCGTAGCTTTATTTATTATTCTACAATAGGATTTATGCTTCATAGCTTCATAAGGATTATGTTAAGTTATAGTTATTAGTTTGGAATAGGATTTAGGTTTCCTACTTTAATAAGAATTAAACTTCTTATTGATGTATAAGACTCCTATTTAAAGGGGGTTTTGAGGAATAAATCATTAAGTCATATTTCAGCAAAAAACAAGAGATCAGAGTTCTCTCTTCCATTGAGCTCTAAGGTTTCAGTCTCCCTTTGAAGAGCTGAAATTATATACAAAAATAGGTCGATCTAGGAATTCGAACAAAAGCAAGGGAAAGTCGAAGTCAATTGATTTAGATTTTCATGTTCATCGTCCTGTGACTCGATCCTTCTCGAAGAATTCTAACAGTTTTCACGTAACACTCAAGGGTCATTTCGTGCAACCCCATCAAAACTGTGAAGTGCTTCCAGTCTTCTCCCACTATCCTTACTTGAGAACTTCCCTTTTCTAGGTCGATGAACACCTTGTGTAAGTCCTTCCTCTCCCTATACTGCTCACTAGTCTCCTTACGAGATGAGTGGCTTCTGTAGTTGAGTGTCCCTCCATGAATACGAACTAGTTCTTGAAAACAGCCACGCCACTCCTCACCCTCTCCCAAACCGTCATAGTGACTTAGCAGCTTGATACTTCTATAGTTGTTGCAATTCTGAATGTCACCTTTGTTTTTGTATAATGGAATCATATTCCATTGTACTTCATATCCATTCTTCGGGAATCTTTGTCGTCTTGAAAATGACATTAATTAACTTAATGTACAAAACAAAATCTATTTTCATTCTCGCAATCGTACTTAAGTGATTGGAATAGATGTAAAAGATGCATCTCATTTTGAATACCTAATCTATCTGAATAGGTAATAATTTAAGCTAGCATACCATCTTTACACTAAGCTAGATAGCTGACTGTTGATTAGGGACATTCATTCAGTACCCAATGATCTTTTATACTTGGCTGTCGCTGCCTGAACTTGAAAGAAGTTTCTTGACCTGATAACCTTTGCATTCTTAATGACCTAACATGGAGCGGGAGCATCATCGTTCTAGCTGCAAATCATTGACCACTAGGCCACACCCTTAGGTGCAATTTGATACCTATATAAACTGCTTGAATCTAATGAGATATGGCAACGTACTAAAGAATCAGAGAAAGATGAGAAAAGTAGAAAATTGCCTGAAATGGAAAAGTGTTCTGTATTATTTTCCAGTTCCGAGAGATGTCATGCATCTTGTCTCACCGCGGGTGCTAATTTTATTCGCATCTGTTGGCATTAGTTCGGTCAGTTTCAGAGAGTTTCTACATGCTGTCTTCTTTGTCACAACTATCAAACCTATGATAAACTGTGCATCTATTGTTGTGATCAATATCTGTGATTTTCCACTTACAGGTTACCTAATGTGCATTTTCAATGAAAAACTCGGTGAAGAAATGCTAGAGAGTCTTCAGGACTATGAGTTTGCGGTATGTCATTGTATGATTTATAAAGCAGCGTATGGAATCACTAGACGTCTTCTGATCTATGTTAGTAATGGGTTATCAAATGCCCAGTTTGCTGATGAGGAGGGAGAACATATGAGGTTCTTTTATCATACTGCAAAGACAAAAGAATTGGATGACCTTCTTGGAGATATATATCATAAAATTCTGGGTATGTATTCCTTGATTCTTGTCCTTAGCTTTCACAATTATACTTCTCAAAGACTTGGCACTTCTTATTCCCCAAAAAAAAAAGAAAAATCAAAATGGAATATGGTTCATTCCTACAAGGTTCAATAGTAACAGGGAGACAAGTTTCAGTGCTGCCTGCAATCACCGTGTGTGATAGCCAAAACCATGAAACTTTTTCATTGCCAAGCACAAACTTTTTCATGGCACGAATATTTATATTCAGTTTGAATAGAGTTTCATCCGTAGTGTATTTTGTTATATTTTCCTCTTTCTTTGTTACTCTTTTGAACTATTTTGAAGATATGGAGAGAGCTATAACAAGAGACCTAGTGTCACATATTCTTCAATTCTCAGTACATGTGCACAAGGCTGTTAGTTTTGCAGCTGAGCTTGACTGGTGAGCATTTTGATAAAAAAAATTCTTCCCTGTTCTCTTCAGTTCCCGCTTAACATTTATTTCCTGCTTCCGTGTAGCATTTTAGCATTAGCCTTGGTTGCACGTCAAAACAATTATGTAAGGCCAAATTTGACTGCAGAAGATTTGCTTGATATAAGGAGTGGAAGGTAAGAAACATGAGAATAACTGAGACTATCCTTTTTATTACAATGCAGGGTCTACCATTAGGGCATCTGCTAAGGGATTCCGTTTTATATATTCGCTTTCCAGACATGTTTTGCAGGAGATGACTGTAGACACATTTATTCCCAATGACACAAATATTACTCTTGAAGGTATAGTGGAATGTCCATTGAAGAAGCCATTTTGACCTCACCAATTCTTGCCAAGCACTATATCCTGTGGCTGAACATTATATATTTTCCAGGAAGAATTAATATCATCACAGGCCCTAATTATTCGGGAAAGAGTATCTACATCAAGCAGGTAGAACTCTCTCTCTCTTTCTCTGACTACACACAATGTTAATTTGGTGCTCTGGAATGTTTTTGCACCTAAAACTGACTAAGAACCTGCTAATCAGTTAGGAGTCGTTTGGTGTGAGGTATAAGGTATAATAATCCCGGGATAAAATGCAAGATTATTTTATCGTGTGTTTGGTTGGAGGTATTAGGTAGTCCTTGGATTATTTATCCCACTATTTATACCATAGTGATGGGATAAGTTATTGCATATACACGGTGGGATAACTTCTCCGGGATAATTTGTTCCCAACCAAATGACCCCTACAGTTACAAATCTTTCTTCATTATGCTATTTCTCACCACCTATGTCCTTCAATTATAGATTTTACTTTTAGGTAAACACAATGAACAACAAGTATGGCCTCAATTCCAAACTCATTGAATCAGCTCTATGAATCATGTCTAGCCGTGTTGCTCCATTTTAGACTGCATCAGTCCAATATTTAGAAGTTTAGGTTCTTTGGCACTAGAAATCCTCTACATTTTCTAGTGGCATACAAATCTCTAACAACATCGCCTATATGATTTTCTTCTGGTGTGCCCTACATTGCACCAAGTCTGCATGGACTTGAAGAGACTGTAGATCTCTCAAGACAGCTTCCTTTTTTGTGATTTTAGGTCTATCTGGCCTCTTTTTTTAACACTTTAATTCATTATGGTTTCACACACACGACCCGGTGCATTTGAAAGTCGACGTAGGACGTGAGCAAACCATCTCAAGCGACCTTCTCTCACTTTATCCTCTATGTTTGCTACTTGTATCTTCTATCGAATGTGGTCATTTTTAATTTTGTCTGTTCTTGTATGACTGTAATCTATCTTAACATACACATTTTTAAAACATTCACTTTATAGATATGATGGACTTTTGAGGTCCAATGTTTACTCCTATATAACTTTGTCGGTTTACAAACGTTCTATAAAATTTGCATTTTACTTTGGTAGGTATCCTCATATAGCATAACACTCCACTAGTATTTCTTCATTTCAACATGCTTTTTGATTCTATGTACCATTTTATGGGAACACCAACCTGAGGTATGTGAATTATTTGTATTTAGGCACCACAATCTAGTCCAGTCTCACTTTTCTTGTGTTGGCAAAACTTACACCACATATATTCAATCTTACTTCTACTAAACTTAAACCCTCACTCTATAGGGTTTTCCATAGTTCAAATTTTTGGTTTACACTCTCACTAGTCACACTTACTAACCGATAAATTGAATGGCTTACATCAAATATGGCCAAATCATCACAAATGACTCATTTTATCCTCTTACTAAGCTACTTGCATCATTTGTCAAATTTAATTATTTCTATATCTGTTCAATCGTATATGATTGAACATTCATCTTAACATTCACATTTCTACAACTTTACCACCAAGAGTGTGGTTGGGATTTTTGTACCCTTAACCAAAGCTTGGGTTCGATCTCTGGGAATGGAGAACCCTAGTAGGGAGTGCTTCCCCCTTAATGGATTACTTGGGCCAGTGGGTTTCAGATACCGGATGGTTATTACAAGAAAAAAAAGCATTTCTACAACCTTCATCTTGTGGGTATGTTAGGCATTTTCCTCAACATCCTCCCATATGATAGTCCCTATAAAACTTGATTTTCGTTTTATTAGGTATCCATCGCTTGGACATTCTCGTAAAACTCTTCCATTTCAACCATTCCTTTTTCAATTATGTTTAATATCTTAATCTATCATGCCAATTTCTCTGGAAGACTGAGCATACATATCTTAGTTGTCTTGACACCGTGATTCTGTCTGATTTCACTTTACTTTGTTCTTCTTATGGTGCTAAACATGCTATGCATATATTCTGTCTTATTTCTACTTATCCTAGAAGACTTTCTCACTAGAATGTTTCTCTAGTGTTCCAGCTTTTGGTTGACTTCTTAGCTAGTTTCATCAATTAATTCAATATCATCTACATGTAAAACACAAATGGAAACTCGTATTTTGTACTATTTGGTTAGCCCTTATATAACTAGGATAAGTAAGTACAAATTCAAGTCAGACTTGTAAACCCACGGCGATTAGAAACTTCTTAGTTCTCACATTTATAACCACTTCTTATATATGGAGATTTATATTAGGTGTACATTGTTTTCTTTACCCTCCAAAAGATTTTTCTTGATTATTTATTGTACTCTTTCTCTAAGTCAATGAATATCAATTGGAAATCCTTCTTTCTCTCATAAATTTTGTCCAATCTTCTTAGAAAAATTATTGTGTCTGTTGTAGATCCATTACGTGAATATGAACTAGTTATGTCATTGTTGTAATATCCCCAAGTCTATGTTTTATCATATTTTCTCCAAAAGGTTTATCATATACTATGATTGTCCGTGCAACTTTTAATATCTCCTCTAGTCTTATAAATTAGAACGAAGGTACTTGTAACAGACAAGGTATGGGAGATTAGTTGATCTTTTATTCCATGAAGTAACAATTCTATATACATCTATGTTGATTGATTGACTTTCTAGCTTAACTACATGAGTAAAATGATATTGTATAAGATGCAACTGATTATGAATTGATTGTGTAATATTGTGTTTCCTTATTTAGTCTTAGGTATCATTGTATAAGGACCCATTCTCATGGGATGTATATTTATCAAGAAGCATTTCTTCTTTAACAATATTTTGTTAGGATTCTTAGAGAAGGATCGAGTCATAGGACGATGAACATGCAAATCTAAATCAATTGACTTTGACTTTCCCTTTCCTTTGTTCGAATTCCTAGATCGACCTATTTTTGTATATAACTTCAGCTCTTCAAAAGCAGATTGAAACCTTAGAGTCAATGGAAGAGAGAACTCTGATCTCTTGTTTTTTGCTGAAATATGACTTACTGATTTATTCATCAAATACCCCTTTAAATAGGAGTCTTATTACATCAATAGGAAGTCTAATTCTTAGGAAAGTAGGAGACCTAAATCCTATTCCAGACTAATAACTATAGCTTAACCTAATCCTTATAAAACTATGAAACATAAACCCTATTCTAGAATAATTAATAAAGCTACTAAAATTATAATTCAATACTTAATTTAATGGCTTCCAACGCATCCACAACACAACGCATCCACAACATTACCTCCCTCTTACGTTGAAAGAGCTTGTCCTCAAGCTCGAATTCCACGGCAATTATCTAGAACTTCTGGAATATTGTCTGTTGAATCATCCAGTTCCAGCCAAAAAAGTCGTTTGCACTAGTGAATGACTGAATATGGTTCGTCTCAATTATAGCATAATTCTTTAGCTCTTCTCTTTGCCATTTCCGCTCGAGTTAATCGCTTGACCAAAGGGGTCTGGTTGCTGATCTTCGTATTAGTCAAGGTAAATGAATCGACTAAACCAGTAGCAGATTTTGCCAAGTTTTACTGTGCTGCCAAGACTTGTCTGGGACTGCTGCCTTTTTTACAGTTGTTTTTTCTCTAAAGCCCTCACTACAGTCATAGCCGTTGATAAGTCAGGTGGTTTGAGCGATTGCACGTCCAATTTGATTGAATCATCCAACCCTACCATAAATATTCCCATGTGCAAGTGTTCTGGAATAAGCTCATCAGCCCTAGCCAACTTTTCTTGAAACTGACGTTGATAAATTTCAACTGTACCAGTTTGTCGAAGCGTGACCA
>JAJOOO010017136.1:0-32539 GCA_029582685.1 Solanum piurae | reverse complement strand
TTTTAATGAGTCCCCCCCCCCCCCCCCTTTATATAGTTATGGAAAAAACATAAATTCATTAATTCCCTTTATTTCAAGCAATTTTCTGCCTACCAATAACTATAGCTCATAGGAGACGTTGCTTGTAAGTTATAACTCTAATATTAACTTCTTCTTTTTCTTATAATTAATTTTATATAGTTTGAATATTTAAATGAATTAATTACTTCAGAAATTTTGTCTGAGTTATCAATCAAAGTTTAGCTATTGTTTTAAAAATAAATAAATATTAGACAATTGTAAATGGGAAAATAACTTTTGGAAAATTAAATATTGAATAGTTTTGATCGTGACTAAAACTTGATTAACGATTCAAAAAAAAGGGAAAATTATGTGGATAAGTAAACATATACTAGTTAATTGGCTTATATAGCTATAATTTGAATTAATTACTGCTCGCAGCTTAATTTTAGTTGTAATTACGTCACTTATACATGTACAAATACAAATACAAATTCCACACACACTTCATCTCGCCCCTCTCCCAATCTCACTCGCCTCTCTCCTCCCTCTCTCAATCTCACTTGCCAGATATACAAATACATATGTATACAAGTTATATATATACAACTATTTGACGGATATACATATACAATTCGACTCTCTACACTCTCCTCCCTCTCTCGCTCGCCTCTCTCCTCCCTCTCCCAATCTCACTCGCCAGATATACAAATACATATGTATACAAGTTATATATATACAATTATTTGACGTAAATACATATACAATTCGACAGATATACATATACAATCCGCCTCTCTCCACTCTCCTCCCTCTCTCGCTCGCCTCTCTCCTCCCTCTCCCAATATCGCTCGCATCTCTCTTCCCTCTAACATGTAGCTACGAATCGTAATTAGCAAACTATAGCTATTAAGCATAATTAAGTTATTTTGATTGACTATATGCGAAAATTTCCAAAAAAAAAGAAGCTATTGTCAATGTCTCCACTTCGTAGTAGCCCAATATCTAAAGTTGTGATCTAAGTTCACATATCATAATATGAAGGATAGGCCCAAATCACCTTTGCTTCATACCCAAGCCCAAATTGCGTATTTGAAATATAGCAAAATCTCGCAATCTTTTTTGTTCGTAAAAAAAGGCGTTAATAACGTTATTTATGGAATTTTCTCTTGATGTAAATATTAGGTGTAAATAAGTTGTAGGGAAAATTCTCTCTTCCACCTCTACACATATATGTGTCTTAAGAGATTTTGATTTTGCTCTTTGAAATATACAATTCAATACATTTAATCTTTAATTAACTAAAATAAGTTTTTTGGGGCCGTTATGTAGGAATATAGTATATTTCTTAGAAGTATATTACCTTTAAGTATAAAGTAATTATACAAGTTTAACATAACATGTGAATGATTAAATGGTAGAACGGTTAATAATTTTGAAAATTTATGAATATTCAATTATTCATGAGAAAAGGGAGTAAAAATGTACATTTCAGTTTAATAATTTTTGTTGATAACCCTTTTTAAATTGTTGATTACTTATATATATATGCATTTTTCCTTCTCTTTTTTCTTTGATGATAACTCCCCCTTGTGAAGGAAAAAATGCAACTAAAACAATTAACTTGATATAATTTCAAAGGCATCATTAGTACTTGCATTTGCATATAATCCAAACTGCATTTGTATATCATAAGCTTTTCAAACAAGTTTCAATTTTTCTAATTGCACTTGATGTTTTTAATTAATTGTTTGATCCTATAATAAAAAAGATAAATAGCTTAGTATAGCAATCACACTCTTCTTAGACTCAGAGTTAGTTGACAAAATGTATATAAACAATTAAATTTTGAGTAAGTACTAAGTACTAGCTGACTCTTGAATTAATATAATGCAAAAATGACAGCTATATTTACTATAATATCATGCAATTGAGTTTTAAAAATCAAGTTTATGCAGAAGAGGGTGTAACCTTTCCTACTTCTTGACTTAGAAAGGTTCTAACCAACCTTGGATCGTGGTGCAGTGGTGAGATTGTTTCACTCTTAATCAGATATTTTGATTTTCGGGTTCGAGTCCTGGTTATGAAGAAAATTTTGTTGGAAGCGCCGTCCCTAAATGTGCTCAGCAATGCGTGATCAAAATTTAGTCGGAGCTCCAATCCGAAAAGAAAAAAAGACTTAGAAAGGTTCATTATTTTTCATTTTTTTTTAAAGTTGCTCTCTCATGCACCTACATTTTGACTTTTTCATTATCATGGAATAAAACCTTGACACCTCTTGATATATTACCTATATGATACTTATCAAATTGAATTTCACTTCTTCTTTTTTCTGAAAAGTATGCTAGAAAAATGAAGCCATATCTAGGTACTATTTGCATTTAATAACACGATTTGTCCTTCAAATCAGTTACTTTTTAAATTCTGTCTTTAGAAATAGAATTTATACCTAATAGGCTATGAGTTCTTTAAGGGTGCAAAACATTATTTAAGAAATATTATAATGTAAAATTATAAATTTATACCTTGCCAAAAAGTAATTTGCTAGAGGTAAAAATTAAAGACCCACACAAAAGTAAAAGTTCAAATGACCCTACCACTTACTTGGATTTTGTAATTCTAACCCAAGTCAAAAAGAATGTGTTCAAATTCAAGCATGTCCATATTTCATCAGTGAATTTAACTTCTATACATTGACAATATCATTATAAGATAACTATTGAGTAACCGTTCACAAAATAAAAAGAGATTAGTAAGCTGAAAAATAGAACAAAGTTATGTTAGCACAACAAGCTGTTTTAGTAAAAACCTTGCACCCCCTTGAGGCAAATCAATTGTTGTTTTCGCTCTGAATTCATCTAAATTCATTTTGTTCAACATAATATATAAATTTTACGTGAAAAAATCCACAAGAATCAAAACATATATTAAATCTAAACTCATAATTTAAAAAGTACGACAAGTCTGATACTGAAAACTTTAAAGATTGAACTCATCAAGTTAAAATTCTAGATCCGCACGCCTTCGTCCCCACACCTCACCATACCCTAAAATTCTAGATCCGCACGCCTTCGTCCCCACACCTCACCATACCCTTAAAAAAAATTCTTGAGATTGTGACATATAAAAACAGACAAACCAAAAGAATACTCTTTGAGATCGATGACCCCATAATAAAAAAGATGCCAAACAAACTCATGTCAGGATACTAACCTCCACAATCTTAAAAGAGCCTTATACACACAAAATAAGAGGGACATAATTCATTCTAATTTTCATATCTTACCCTTTCTTTTTCTCATAAATCATTTTTGATTACATACGTGATGTCGAATTCAGACAGAAGAAGTAACCATATCGCGATTATACTAGCTATAACAATCCTTCAATTTCTACTCCTAAATATTGTTAAAGCCAATGACTACAACACATTTCAAGAATTGCCATCAACACAAGATGAAGCAAACAACTTCAGGCCAAGTATAGCTGTTGTTATTGGTATCCTCTCCATCATGTTTTCCCTAACATTTCTTCTACTTCTCTACGCCAAATTCTGTCGTAGATCGCCTCTACCTCTCCACAACGCGATGCAAATTAATCAAGATGGACTAACAACGCTCCCAATGGCACGAGTTTCCTCAGGTATAGACAAAACTATCATAGAATCACTCCCTTTTTTCAGATTCTCTTTGCTTAAAGGCTCGAGACAAGGCTTAGAATGTGCTGTTTGTTTATCAAGATTCGAAGATGTTGAAGTCCTTCGATTACTACCAAAATGCAAACATGCATTTCACACAAAATGTATTGATCAATGGCTTGAAAAACATTCGAGTTGTCCTCTATGCAGACATAAAGTCTGCATTGAGGACAACTCATTGTTAACATATTCAAATAGTTTTCGATTTTTAAGAAATGATTCCAATTTGGAACTTTATGTACAAAGAGAAGAAAATTGTGGCAGCATGAGTTTCAAGAAATTCGAAGATAGGATTTTTGATCAAACAGAGGAAAAACAGAACATAATTGATGATGATCATGATATGTTACACAAGTTCAATCATAAGATTGTTGTGTCTGATGTTGTGTTGAAACATCGATGGAGTAACGTTAGTTCTTCGGATTTCATGTTCTTGAATACTCAAATGATCAATGACATGACGAACAATAGATTCAACTCATCATTAGAATCAAGAAATTACAACAATAATATTGTAAGTACATCAAATGTGTTGAGACAAAATGAGAAGAGAAGTATGTCTGAGATTTTGATATGTCCAAGATTTGATGATTTCAGTACTAGGAATTGTAATAGAGACAATTCTATTACTTGTGTTGAGGAAAAAAGGATGAAACTTTGGCTTCCAATTGCAAGAAGAACAGTTCAATGGTTTGAAAATAGGGAAAAAAGGTATACAAGACAATCATTCAATGTATAGTTTCTTGTCTTCCATAGGTATTTTTTTCATCTGATGTTCGGTATCTACTTTTGCGACTTGATTAATCTGAATTTGCATTGAAAAGTCTTGTTTTCGAAGTAAAGTGCAAAGACGATATTTTACTTTGGTCAAGTCCGAGATTTTTAACTAAGGATGGATGAGTACGTACCATCTGATTCGTGAACGTAAAAGGCTTTTAGTTACTTTCATTTGGTGGGATGAGGTTTTTTTTTATAAAAAAAAATCTTACATATGTAATGTTAAATCTATTTTTTTTTAAAAAGTAAACACTTTTGAGTTTTTTTTTTTTTTGCCTTTCTGAGATAGTGGTAAAATATGTACGTACAGTCTATCCTATACAGATTTTATCTGAAAAATTATACTGAGCATGTTGTTATGTGATTTTTGTTCTTGTAGTGTTATTTCTTGGCCAAAAGAAGTACATTTAATTATTTTTCTGTTTTACTTGTTTTGATATATTATTTATCTTTTTTCTAATTGTGTGATTAGGTCTAACAACTCCTTTAAATACACAATTAATGAAATGTCACCTCTTGTCCATTTCAATGACACGCATCTTTTTATATTTTTGTAATTTTCTGGCTATCACAAGGAATATGTGATTACAAAATGCCAATTCTTGGATTTGGCAATTTTCTGTGTCTTTATTAGGGGTTTCTTTGATTCTCTGGGTCCATACAAAGAGTGGTGAAGTTAAATTTTTTAGTAAAAAATAAATATATCAAAAAATTTAATATAATTCATTATCTACTATATAAAATATAATATTTTAATAGAGAAAATTTAGATGAACCTCGTTACGTCTCCGGACTATGCCCCAGAATGCAAGTAGGAGTAGTTTTAAACTATGAAATATTATTGTTGTTTGTACTCTTCATTATACTCATATTTTAATTTAAGCCGACTTATCCTTATTTTATAAAATTATTTAATTAAAAATAAGAATAAATAATATAATTGCACTAGCTACATTGCACCAAGTAGTTTTAGTTTTTTTCCTTGTATTTTCTAAATTGCTATTTATATATATATAGGCTCGTAGGTACAATGTCATGATGATTGAATATGTTGAACTAAAATCACAAAAAGAAAATTGCATGTATATACAAATTAAATATATACCGACTCATTATAATTAAACATTGAATATTACTTTATCTTTACTTTAAATCTAGTGAGTACTACTTTCATCTACTTTTATTTGTCATATTGCGCCTTCAAAAGTCAATTTGACTAATTTTCAAAGTTAAATTAGATTATATTAATTTGATATTTTAAACTATACTAAAAGTACTATAAATTGCAATTTCTTGCATATCAATATGATATAAAATACATCATAAAATATTAGTCAAATTTTTTATAATTTGACTCTAAAAGAGGGAACGTTGTGGACGAGAGAATATTAGTTTAGACTTTAGAGACTTATATGGATAGTCTACTTGACTAGTCCTAAATGTTAGTCCATTTTAATTTTATTCAATTTTATTTATGTATGGCCTTTATTAATTTGTCAGCGCATAAAAATCTTTAATCAAGCTTCTATCTTAAATATTTGAATCTTTTTAATTATTTAAATGTATATTTGAACTTTTTCTATTGATCTAACATATTTCCTATTATTGCATTTGCTGGTAAATATAATTATAATTACAAAACAAATTAGATGATGAGTAACTAAAAGACAATTATATTTCATATGTCATGTTAGTTCAGATAATTTTTAAACACGGCAGTCATGTTTCTAGGTACGTAAATAGATAATAAATATTAAAATTACTCCTTTGCCAAAAAAGAAAAGAAAAAGGCTAGAATAGAGAGCAATAATTAATTTATTTGACAATTAGAATTTTGAGAGTCGAGCACTATTGGGCGATGGCTTATCAACGTCCATTATTTAATCAAAAAGACGTGAAGTATAGATGTATTCTTATTATATGTAATTTAGAGTCGCTTTTAACACTATAAGGTACATAACCCCATGCCAATTTTCTTAATACCCTGTTACCTTGAACGATAGATTGGTTCGACTCCCTTCGACCCAATTTTTTTATTTAACCATGCATTTAGGCATACAATATTTATGGTTTAAAATAAAATTAAACTACATAAAAAAATATTATAAATCACGAAAATTACAGTTTAAAATATTTAAAGGGTATGTAAATAAATTATGATTAAAAATTCTTCTTATTTGATCATATTGATATGCAAGAAAATGTTCATATAACGTATTAATCTCCGAATTTAACTTCTAAGCATTGTCATGCAAGAAAATATTTATGTGATTCAATTGACTTAAAAGATAATTATATATAATTAACTTTTCATGATAAATAATTTTAGTAACCAAAAAATATGATACACGGCTTTCTTTAATATGTTATATACATTATGATGATAGCGGAATTATTTTTTTACCATATTAGTATATATAATTTTTAGTACAATTTAACTATGGACAGATTGATCTATATCTTTTTCTTTTTTTTGTGTGTGTGTGTGGATCCCATATGTTTTTTGGCTGCTTATATTGTGTCAATTGATGATGAAATTTAATTAGTTGTCCATAGGGTGATACCATCTTGGTTGGATTTTCCTGAAATATCCCAATACACAATTTCTAGCCTTCTGAGTTGTGACATATAATTGATCAAGTAGGTTAATTTAATTAATTACCTCTTTTTATTTTCAATGGGAAACTATTTAATATAATTATGCTTACCTCTTTATAGATTGAGATATTGATTTAAGTTAATAAATATCTCTATTTTCTTCTTCTTTTAATCTGATCATCCTTATTCGCTTTATGATTAGATTAATTTAAATTTATATTGAAATACTATAATATCTCCTCTTTAAGAATAAAGCAATCACAATTAAAAGTGTATTCACACTCAGAACTCAAACCTAAATCCTCTTGTTTTAACCTCTAGTTGTAACTCTATCTTCATTTTTAACTATAGAAAAAACATACAATTAAACCAAAAGGAGGTGATCATTACTTGAAGTAACAAATCTAGATAGTCAAAAGAATTCGACAACCAATAAAGATGGTAGTTTAGTATTATTTTTTAATTCTTAATCAGAGGTCTCGTATTTAAGGTGATTAGTATTATTCTTTAATTCTTAATCAGAGGTCTCGCATTCAAGCTTCAAATATGTAAAATTATATATATTCTTAATGCATTATATGAATTATTTTAGAAAAAAACATACAAATTTGGTCTACTATCACACTATATAAATATGTATCTTTTCTAGTAGATATACTAAAATAGCGAGAGAGTCGAGCGATATAGACATGCATTTATCTGGTGTAATTCGCATGAATCTGGGATACCAGATACATAAGAGAGTGACAAGCGAGATGGAAGGAAGACGAACGAAATTTGTTATGTATCCCAAATACATGTGAATCCATTTGAATATCGTGTATGTAGAATAACTCACTCCTAATTTTGATCCCATGTATCTCGAGACTGATAAAATTCGTAATATTGCAAATTATTTTGTGTCATAATTTTGATGTTTGGGCCATAATAGCCCATCCATGAAGCCCAAAAGGAGTTGGAATAGTGTCTTGATTCTTCTCCATCCAATCCTACAAACTTTGTCATCATCAAAATTCGTTTCTCTTTAGCTCCACACTTCACTCCCACAAATACCAAATCTTCAATTTTTCCAAGAATCACAAAAAAAACCCAATTAATCATCACTCCATATATATAGGAGCTGCAAAAAGCAGCTTTAAATCAACAAAAATGGTGAGAATTTTACCTATGGCCTCATCAATTAGACCTTCACTTTCATCTCTCAAGTTTTCTGGGTCATCACGTTTCTCAGTTTCGCTTTTCTCACACAATTCTACACGGAAATTCACTTATTGTCATCTGGGTACTGGTAAATTCTCTATCTTTTTCATTTTCACCTCTCAATTTTGAACCCCTTTTTCGTTTTTTGCTATACCCACTTCGTTTTTTTTTGAATCCCTGTTGTGGTTTTTTTTTCTTCAATTTATGACCAATTTTTTGTGTACCCATTTGGTGTTTTTTTGTAGTATAGTATGTGGACCAGAGTACAAGTAAATTGCAACAAAGGAAATGTTGTATGCTGGTTGGATTTGGAGGTTAAAGAAGTTGCTTTAATGCTAGTGAAATAGATTTTTCTTAATTTGTGTGTGTGTTGAACATGGAAATGAGATTCTGGTATATTACTGAAATAGAAGTACCATTTGTTATTGAATTGTCTGTATAAAGTGGTATTGCTTTATTGACATATAGTAGTTATCTGTGTTTCGGGTAGAGAATGTTTTTTACCTCGTTACAAGCAAAGATATTTTCCATAGAAATTGAGTACTAATGTCATTTGTATGCAGCTACTTTAGAAATATCTTAACGTGCAGTCGTATTGTTTATGTTAGTCGTACATAGCTAATGTGGTTTACTACCTTTCTGTTTCCCATTGGATTGAAGACATCGTGGCAAGTGACTTTAAAAGAGGGTCTAGTTGTTAAAAGTTATCGCTGGTTCTTATTTTATTAAAGAGCACCATTTTCTGGGGTTAGAGTTATCCTGGAGGGGATTGAGTTTCGAGTTGCTTTTATTTAAAAGTTCTCCGGTTCTACGTTTTAGACAGCATATTTGTCGACTGAATCTTACATGCCTCAATTTGCTTAACTTAGGCTGTCATTAGTTAGTTAAAAAACGACTCCTCCATGCATTAATAAGCAAACTACCCCACACTCACCGTATGAACACCTCCCTTAGATGAATGTGGAAACATGTGCTCCAGTAAATTAGAAAGGTTGGTGCTGTAGATTCCTGTTTCAAGTTGTATGCTCCAACTCTTCCATTTACTTTAATTCTTCAGGACGGAGACTCATTGACTGCCTCAGATAGTTTGCGTTAATTTCTATTATGATTTGCTCGCCAGTATACCAGTTAATGTCGTCCATTTGTATGCTATTGGTGGAAATTGTTGCTTATGTCTGTTGACCTTCAGAGACTACTGTATCCCAGGATGTTAGTGTGTTCATCTGTTCGTAAGAGAGTTTCTTACTTGGTGTTATTGTTGGTTATGCAGCGGTTCCCCAATTGCAGTCTTTTGGCCTAAAAGCTTCTAAGCTATTAAGAGAAAAAGGAGGCAGTTTGTCAGTCAGTGCTGCCGGAAATATGGCACATGCAAGCACTGCTGCTACCCAGGAAAATGTACTGGAGTGGGTCAAACAGGACAAGAGAAGAATGCTCCATGTTGTTTACCGTGTTGGAGACCTTGACAGAACAATAAAGTACAAATATCTTGACACTCCATATTTTTCTTGTCTAATTCTGTTTAATTGTCATGGTCATCTTTTCTCTTACCCTCTCTTTTCACTTTCTGTAATTGTGTGCAGATTCTATACAGAGTGCCTAGGGATGAAATTATTGAGAAAGCGCGACATCCCTGAGGAAAGATACACAAATGCATTTCTAGGATATGGACCAGAGGACTCTCATTTTGTAATTGAACTCACATATAGTAAGTTGCTTCCTATCCATATCACTATGCCATTGCCTTTCATTTCTTGACACAACTCAAATGTTTAAGGCTGCTTTAGAATTTAATTATCTCTTTTATAAGCTCCTTGTCATGAATCTAATGTTTTAGTTTTATGGCACTGCCAGATTATGGAGTTGACCAGTATGATATTGGATCTGGATTTGGTCATTTTGGAATTGCTGTAGAGGATGTAAGTTTCTTTATGAGGTGTTATATAAGCGTGAAAGAAATTTACGTAGAACATAAGAGAATTTTCAGCACATTATTTTCTTTACCATTTCAATTTTTTGTATATAGAACATGTGATCCTGCATATCTACTAGGCCCTTTCTTTACTTAACTGTTACTGCATTTTGTGTTTGCTCTCTGCAATTCATGTGTATTACCTGCATAACCCTGTTCGTCATGTATTCATATTTTGCATCTTTGACAATTTTCTTGCTCATATTACTTGAGAACTTACCAGCTTGTGGGGGTGTGCATTAGGTTTCAAAGACGGTTGAACTCATAAAGGCTAAGGGAGGGAAAGTAACCAGGGAACCAGGTGCCGTTAAAGGGGGAAAGACTGTAATTGCATTTATTGAAGATCCTGATGGTTACAAGTTTGAACTTTTGGAGAGGGGTCCAACACCCGAACCCCTATGTCAAGTAATGCTTCGAGTCGGAGATCTTGAACGTGCCATAAGTTTTTACGAGAACGTAAGTTACTGTGGCTTCATAAGCACTGTTGCTATTGTGTTTACTGTTAGTGAAGATCTCTCATTAGCTCTACTGCAAGGATCAGTTGTTAGCCACAAATTCACTGTACATTGTTTCATCTTCAGGCTTATGGAATGAAGCTTCTTCGCACACGTGACAACCCGGAATACAAGGTAATATGTGAACTTTTTTAAAAAAACAGTCAACATATCTAATGAAATCATTTCAAGTGTAGGAAGCCAAAATACTTATTGCTAAGTCAGTGGGATGCATGTGTAACTTTATTGTTTGTTATTTAAGTGCTAGCATGATGGAGATAGGTTGACTATCTTATCCCGAAGAAGAAAAAATAGTGGAGATAGGTTAACTTTCTGATGCAATTCCATATGTTTTGGTGTTTGGTTTATGAAATGGCAGTTACATATGTGACTGGATGGAATGAAAATGATTACTTGCATCACACCCGTCTCCTAATAGAAAATCGGATTTTGAGACTTACTCGTAGGCAGCATTGCTAAAATATGACTCCCTATTAGACCAACTTTTTGTGCAAACATGCTATTTTGACCTATTGAATGTGCATTATCCAAAGTTCTTTTGTAGCAGTACTTCAATTTGACTACTTGTACATGATCTAATACTTTTCCCTATTGAACTAACTCTCTATTCTGATTAGTTTGTTATTCTCGTTCATTGTGATGGAAACTTTTAACGTTATAGATGTTTTGTCTCTTTGAGACTAGTACTTGCAGATGCACTAAGAATGACAAGTGTTGCTTAAGTAAATCGTTGAGAAAATGTTTTCTGGCAATTTGTAGAAATATATACGTCTAGGTGATTGCATTCATTTAGTTATACTTGCATCTCAATAAATTCAAAAAATCAAGAAGTTGACTTATTTACTATTTTGAAGAGTCAATAATTTTTACTTGACTATGATTTACTCCAACAAAGGTTTAGGCACTGTGCTTCAATTTATGGATCATTTTGAGACATTAAGAAAAGTTTGATTTGTGGCTTGATTCGAAGTGACTTCCGTCAAACTAAATAAGCATGAATATAGTAGACATTCGATGGAAATCACACTGTGTATTATTATACAGAATAGTCTTACCAAGCTGTTACGAATTTGCAGTATACAATAGCAATGCTGGGATATGGTCCAGAAGACACGAGCGCTGTGATGGAGTTGACATATAATTATGGCGTCACTGAATATAGCAAGGGAAACGCATACGCACAGGTAGCACTTCATAGATCGGTAGTAGTGTGTGTCACATGTTATCTTGGTTGCATACCATCACGGTATGCTCCTTGCGTCTTAGTTCACTAACTTATACATATCCCAACAGATAGCTATAGGCACCGATGACGTGTACAAGACAGCAGAAGCAATAAAGCTTTGTGGTGGAAAAATTACCAGGGAACCAGGACCTCTACCTGGAATCAGCACGAAGATTACAGCGTGCCTCGACCCTGATGGTTGGAAGACGGTAATTCTATTAACATTACAACTACGCGTTTTCCCCTAGTGCCCTCATCGTAGGTTTTACTCTTGTTAAATTTGCAAGTTAATAACATCTCCGGAAAACATGCAGGTTTTCGTTGACAATATAGATTTTCTCAAGGAATTGGAGTAAACTATTACTCAAAGTACTAGGCATACACGGAACATCTCAAGGACATTGATGCTTCATCAAATTACATTCTCGCCAAAACGATACAAGGAGAGACTACCACGGAAAAGAGCGTTAAATTGTGCATTTGTGGATTGTATTACAGAAATTGTCGCTTCACCAGAGCATTAGAAGAATAGAAGCGCGAAAATCGTACATCTTCGTGCCTTTTGTAATAAGTTTGTTGATCTTATTTATGCTGCCCTTTCTTACAGGGAAAACTCAGCAAAGTAGAGAAGCAAATAAATCAATAGTTCAGAAAAAATTAGCATAGTTGGGACTGAGTTGTTGTGTATTTCCATTATATCTAACATCCCTAATTTGATTTTGTTCAGTGAACTCCATTGTAAAAATTGTCCAATCAATATTTTTGTTCTAATAATTAGCGTCATTGTTAAGTTTATCGGAGATGTGCCTCTATACCTTCATAAGGTAAGAATAAGGCTGCGTACACCCCACCCTCCTCAAATCTTACTCATAGGTAGATGTAAGTTTATCGGAGACGAGCTTCTATACCTTCATAAGGTAAGAGTAAGGCTGCATACTGCATACACCCCACCTTCCTCAAATCTTACGCATGAGATTCCATTATATATGCTATTATTATTGTACTCATGAGATTCCATTAGATAATGTTATTATTGTAGTGAAACATCCAAACAGTAACACAATCTACGGTATTAGTCTATGGACTATGCAAAATATTAAACTAAGAACTTTCATAAATACTAGTACTAATCTATGCACATAAGTACACGATCACCCCATTTGTGAAATTACATTGGGTATATCATCATTAAAGCTATTGTGCACCTCATCCTACTTGTGAGATTACATTGGGTATATCATCATTATCGAAACAAAACATCCAAACAGTAACATAATTTTGATGCAAAATATAAAACTAACAACTTTCATAAAAACTAAAATTATATATTTTTTTCCATATATATATGGGAAAATATCATCTTTGTCCTCTTTAATAGTAAAGAAGCAAACAAAATTTAGAACTTCCCATCCAGATTATAATCAACTAATAAAAAACTAAACAACTCTAATTAATCACTAATCACTAATGATTAATCTATTTACCATTTTTAAATGTTCTTCGTTTTCCTTTCACCATGTTAGAGCAAAACAGAGCTCACCAGTTCGACTATGGCGAAACATCCAACCAGTAACACGATCACTTTCCTTCAATCCATGTTCTTGAACAAACTGTTTCCAGCTTCCTAAGAGGAGATAAGTTTTGTGATTCCCCCAAGTTTTGAATATCATGTTGCAATATTTACCCATTGGATCAAAAGTTTTAACACTGATACCAGTAGTAAGATCTTCAGATTTTTCATTCAACAATGGGAGAAGTTGCTTCCTTACATATTCATTGTTGAGTAAGAGCCTACCTTGATGTTCATCCACATCGGAATTCGTCAATTGCTTCACAAATGGGTTACTGCATTGTCCAATTAGGGTTCTTAAATTCTCAATTGGGGGGGATTTTGGTAAAGACCCAGGTGAATTCGAAGGCAAAACACGACCCCTTTTTGGAACTGGATTGGAATTTCTAGAACTAGAAGCAGCTTCACGGCCATTCAAATTGCTCGACAGTCGAACCCTTTTTGGGTTTCCAGCACCAGAAGTAGAAGGTGAAATTTTCACCCTTTTCGAAATTTGAATTTCTGGGGTTTCATTTTTGTTGATTCTTCGAAGCTTTCTCTTCGATTTCTCCACAATTTCAGGCTCTTTCTTCGGAAGAACAGGGACGTACTTCAACCAAGAAAGAAGCAATGCGGCTTCAATATCTTCCTTTTCTAGTATCACCATGATTTGAATCTTGAAACCCTATGAAAAATTCATTTTTGGAAGAAGTAGAAGAAGTAGATTACTTGTACAACAAGTTTCTGTTCAATTTTAGTCGTATTATAACTCTACTATTTTTGGAAATTTTTTTAGAGTTTCACCATGATTTGAATGCTCAACTTTAATCGTACTATTGGGCCGGCCTAATCTAACCCATTATTTGATAGTGATGGACTACAATTATTTAAGCTCATTTAAGAAAAAAGTTTTTTAGCTTGATCTGAATAAGTCTGCCAATATGTAGAGCTTATTCGAGCTGAACCAACAAATTATATACATATATTTTAGGGAAAGGGTCAAATATGCTCCTAAACTATTCGAAAAGGTCTAGATATACCCCGTTTAAAGTTTGGTTCACTCGTGCCCTTGCCGTCCAACTTTTGGTCTAGATATGCCCTTATGGGCGTTAGTTGGCTAGCTGGAAATATCCAACTCATTTTACATTTCTTTAAATGCCAAATGGAATTGCCACGTCATTTTTACATTACCACGTGACATTTATATTAATGAGAAAAGACTCAAATATACCCCTAAACTATTCGAAAAAGTCTAGATATACCCCCATTTTAAATAAACTACCCGACCCGTTTTCAACAATTTTTTTTAAATTTTTATTTTTTTCGGTAAATCCTGAAAATGAGTAATTGACTAATAGAAAATAGGAAAAATATGAAAAAAATATATAAAATTAACGCCAAAAATTCACAAATAAATATAGTAACCTTAAATTCAACAATTTCAACAATTTTTTAAATTTTTTATTTTTTTAGATAAATCCCGAAAATGAGTAATTGATTAATAAAAAATATGAAAAATATAACCTAAAAATTCAGCATAAAGTTAATTTCATATTTTTTATTAATCAATTACTCATTTTCGGGATTTATCGGAAAAAAAATTAAAAAAATTGGTGAAATTGTTGAATTTAAGGTTACTATATTTATTTGTGAATATTTGGCGTTAATTTTATATATTTTTTCATATTTTTCCTATTTTTTTATTAGCCAATTACTCATTTTCGGGATTTATCGAAAAAAATAAAAAATTTAAAAAAACTGTTGAAAATGGTTCGGGTAGTTTATTTAAAATGGGGGATATATATAGACCTTTTCGAATAGTTTAGGGGTATATTTGACTCTCTTTCCTTTAATATAAATGTCACGTGGCAATTTCATTTGGCATTTAAAGAAATGTAAAATGAGTTGGATATTTCCAGTTGGTCAACTAACGCCCATAAGGGCATATCTAGACCAAAAGTTGGACGGCGAGGGCACGAGTGAGCCAAACTTTAAACGGGGGTATATCTAGACCTTTTCGAATAGTTTAGGGGCATATTTGACCCTTTACCCTATATTTTATAATTATACATACATAAATATATATTTTTTATTAAACAATTTTAAATATCTTATATATGTTTTCATCAAAATTTATTTATGAAAGCAAAAACGCTCAATACGAGAGCATTTATCTTATTGATTTTACATATATGTGTCTATAGCGTTCTTGGTTGGACTAGGAATGTCAGTGTCTCTTCCTTGTCTAGGCCAAAGTGGTGAATTTTGAAGCTTTATTGGAATGTCATTGTCTCTTCTTTGTCTAGGCCAAACTGGTGAATTTTGAAGATTTATTCACAATAAATTCAATGATCGAAAGTTCTGTAATGTTAATCGTTCTAACTATTTTTTTCCGAATGAATTGTTGTCTTCTTTTTTTTTTCCTTTTGAAGGAATCATTTCTTTTATTTTTGTGTATAATTGATAACCAAATAATCGAATCGAATCAAATCAAATCGAAATCGATAATAATTAAACTGATAAATGTATATTCATATTTGGTTTGGTTTGATTTTAATAATTTTAAAACGAATGATTTAATTTTAATTTTGACCAATAATCGATCCAAACTGAGACATAAACACCCTAAGTCCTACTTATGACTTTGAAACGTGTTATTTGGGTTTTCAAAAAATTGTTTTTGTTTTTATTTACTTAACAAGTTTTCGAATACGTGCCTTGCACGTGTATCTCATGTTATTTAATACAAAACGTTTTCAAATGATACAAATAATTTTAGAACAACTGATGCATTACACAAAATTTAATGGGTAAAAATGTTGTTTCTCGTTAAAATTCAATACTAATATAAGAATTACTTTATTACAACCCTAAGACTAAGGTTGCCAGGATCAATAAAATCAGAAGAATTTCTGATTGTATGGATAAAAGCTTCCCTTTTAATTATTTGGGATACCCTATATTTATCGGTAAAAAAAGAAGAAGATTTTCTACTTTAATTATATGATTGCCAAATATCTAACACTATGTTTTTATACAAAATGAAAGAAGTTAAGCAGAATAATATATCAATTAAGAAATAAATGACAGATGAATTTTTTTTACATAAGAACTATATTAAGATTATGAAATACAAAGTGTAATGGACTAACATTTTCTATTCAATTTATAAAGAGAAAAATTGTGTACATGAAAGGTTGTGAATGAATGTGTTTAATTGTAGAAGCTAAAAAGTTTAACATTTAAAGTTATTAAGAAGTGGAAAAGACAAGTTGTAACATCTAATCATGTATTTGGTCTAATTTAATTGTCATTATTGATTTGACTTTATAAGTTAATAAAAGAATTTTAATTAAAAAAATTAGTGAAGGATATTTTCGTAATCCAACTTTGAATCTAAAATCTTCTCACTTTTAATAATATATGATATGATGTTTTTATGTATTTTGACATTATGGAATTTGCTTAGGAGGTAGAGATAGAGTCCCTTAGGGACTAATTCACCTTTAGTTTTCATTTCTACGCAAGTCAAGTCTATCACTTTTAAGTTTTAACCTTTATGTCTTTAAATTTTTATATACTAAACGTTCCTTTGTATTTTGTTGATATCGAATTTGATTAAAATGTTATATGTATCCCTTACAGACTCAACGTTCTCTCATCCTATATTTTTTCGAGGAATCGGAATAAGCTACGTACTATACCATATATATTTTATTTGTAGTCCAATAAACTAAATATAGAGCATAATTTTTGCTAATACACACTAGCAAATAATTCCTTAATCCATGTTCATACAATACTAAAAGAACAAAACTTTTACTGCACAAGACATTAATAACAAGACTCTAATTCGTAAAGATTAACACTAATGAAAGTGATTAACAACAACTAATCAAAGATGAATCAAAAAAAAATATACAGATACACATCATTAACACTATAATTCAACCTCGAATATGCCATAAATTCTTGAGTATTCACAAAGACAGTGTTCTCAAAACCAAAGTGATCATCTCGAAATCACGTAAACTTTTGGGATACGAACATCATATTCGCAAAGAGATAAAGATATCAAATATTATCGCGTATTTTAGCAATTTGGGGATATTTTGATAACTTTTCTCCATCAATGCTGTAACCAATTTGGGGATATTTTCCTGCAATTTGGAGAATATATATATGAATTTTCTTCAAATTATTTCAACGGCGGTTTTAAAAAGGCTAACTAACATAACTACCTATTGGCGCCATTTTATTTTTGACATGAATCATGCTGAGACTATACATACAGTTCTCCTAGGTCAATACAGAGGATCCGGTAAAAGTATTAGAAAAAAAGTGCATGAACACCATATCACCAAAAAATTCATTGACTAACATACATGAAAAACTTAGAAAATCGCCTAATTCTACGTCTTTACATCTTATACACACAATTTTCCAAGTTTATAGCTCTTACAAGTTACTAAGTTACAACTTATAACTTAGATCTTCTCTAGGAATTGGAGTAAGCTATTTGTAATCCAATAAATCAAATATTTACTGGTAAGAGTATAATCATATCATTATTTAATTCATATAGTAATTATGTTATTATTATATATCTCGAAATAACTTAAACACCAAATTTTACAATAGAAGTACAAATGGTCAAATTTGTAATCACATAAACTTGTGGGATATTCTAAATATCGTATTCACAAAGAGATCACATATTGTGTTTCTCAATAACTTTCATTGCAATAAAACATCAACTGCTTACAAGAAAAGTACAAATACTAAAAAAACAATTGAAACTTTTACTACACTAGACATTAACAAGACTCTAATTCCTCAAGATTAACACTAACAAAAGTGATTAACAACTAATCAAAAGAAATCTGCAGAAACACATCATTAACACTCTAAAAAAACAACATCTTCTCTCTTCACGTACCCGAACCAAGTATGTATCAATTAAAGAAACGGAGAGGATAAAGTTTCAACGTAGGTTACAACCTCAATGAAGTGAAGTCCTTCAATTCCAGCTACATTAACTTTTTCCAATTTGTGTGTTGTTGGATTGTAAGCCTTGAACACATATTTACTCATATAGTTTTGAAACATGATGCCTCCACCCTTTATAAAACTCAAAGGTTTCAAACAAATTTTGAAAGGTAATTGAATTGCAAGTATCTCATTCCATGAATTTGTTTTCTTCATATACAAACAATATACGCGAATCTTATCATTATCTTCCAATGACCCAACCAAACAAAGTTTTTCTCCTACAACATTTATTCCCCTTGGTGATATCGTGTTCGGAATCAACAATTCCTCTTGAAATTCTTCCCTCTCCAAACAGAAACGTAATATTGTACAATTTTCACTTTCTTTCCTCTCCGCCATCATATAAACAATCCCATCTGACATATAAACTCTACTATCTTCGAAATAATAATTTGGAGGAAATATGCCAACCGTTTTCCATGTGTTACTTTTCGTTGAAAATATATCAATATCCATGTCATTGCTGCAACTATTAATAACTCCAGGTCCTAGTCTAAATATTTTGTAGCCTTCAATACTCGGAAAGTGGCAAAAATTATAAAGACCACCAGTCTTACTAGGAGGGATTCTTCTTGATTCTCTGGTGGCCGGATTCCACATAATGATTATGTCATTAGCATATGTTATAAGAAGTATACCATTACATGAGAAACATTGTATTCTACGGAATGCTATTGGTGATTGATCAATTGGAATCGGAGACTCGACAAGAGAGGCTATACCAGTAGAATCAAGTTCCATGGTGTAGTGATAGTAATCGAATTGGTTCTTCATCTTTTGTCTTCTACAAACCGCAAAGTAGGTTTTTTGACAATAATTTTTGTGAGTATCATAGTGTTGCTTGATGAATTTGTCATCTTTAATTAACAAATACCATGATTTGCAAACGCTTTTGAACCTTATAAGTGATTTTACAGGAAGTTGTGTGAGTATATCAATTATGATATCATGTGGAATATTATAACTGCTTCTAGGGTACTTAGGTTTTGATACAAATAATGAATCCATGGTACGTCTTAATTATTTTGTCCAAATAAGTGTGTCTATTTATAAAAAAAAAAGGTACAAATCCTATTTGGACATAAATACGGTTTTACTTTCCTTTCCTACTTGTTATATGAATAGCTTATAATGATTTTTATTTTTAGTGTGACAGTTAAATTTAACTGCTAAAAAGATCCAATTAGCTTTCCTACTTGTTATATGAAAGTGATTAACAACTCAACTTATAAAGATTAATAAAAAATCTGCAGAAACACATTAGTTTATAGACTTAGCTAATGTGTTTCTGCAGACTTGGCTCAAGTATACAGCTTAATCAGGTTTCGACGACTAACATATATACAGAGCTCTTACCTATTAAAACAAAATTAAGATAGGTAATGCACTCTAATTGTCATGCTTTAGTACTTTCCCCTGCCAACCATATATACTCACTTCAGAGTTCAGACTACATAATGGCCGGCTATAGACGATCCTAAGTTATAGCTGAATCCCCTCTCTCTCAGTGCATGTTAGCTAACTTGCACCAGCCATGGGGAAGAGGGCTCGTGCTCCATCTCAGAAGGCGATAATGGCTCAGGAAGAAGGGGAAAAACCAATACACAAAAGGAAGAAGGTGTTGGAATGGAGAGATCTGCTGGTGTTACCAAAGGAACAGTACAAGTAGCACAGGCACAGAAATTGATATTGACAGACATGATGTAATGAAAACTGTTTGAAATGGGAAAGAGCAATGCTATGTTTGACTGACTACTACGCCTAATTGCAATGCTATGTTTCACTTTAGCTATCAACACACCAATGAGAAGGAGATCCTTTCTCTACTGTAAGTAATATTTGGGCACATCAGTTGTCAAGGCTATATGGGAAACACAACTTGATGCATGGTTGTTTAATGTTTCAAATACTGAAGAAGCTAAAGAAGGAGTTGAAGGATATGGATTTCCTGCTGAGTATTGTAATGACTTCCCCCTATTTCATTTTGCGGGGAAAAGAGGACTAAGGAAAGGGGATCCCGTGTCTCCACTACAAATTTGTGCACAAATGGATATATATTTCAAACATCTTCCTCTAAACTCTCAAGTTTTGAAGGATCTCCCATGATGAATGAAACATTGGTGAACAACGTTTCACAATTCATGCATAGTCTCATTTAATAGCTTGGGCTTCCAAAAAGCAGCCACCAGTTGCACGTTCTAGTGCTGAGGCAGAGTATCGTGCATTGGCCACTGCTACGTACTTGGTTGGAATTCTTACTTAGGTGCCTTGCTCCTAAATATGCGTGTTTTTTATACAGATTGGCGTTATGTTTCTACCTATTTGAACAAATCATTGAAATGCCCTACTCTCGAGGAAATTGAATTATATTGCACCACACAAAGAAATTGAACCTATAGAAACATGACTCACAGTAAAAGGGAATAATAGTGTTTGAAAATTAACAATGGAATAGAACACAAGTTTGTATCAATTAAAGAAACGGAGAGGATAAAGCTTCGACGTAGGTTACAACCTCTTTGAAGTTATGTCCTTCAATTCCAGCTACATTAACTTTTTCCAATTTGTGTGTTGTTGAATTGTAAGCCTTAAACACATATTTACTCATGTAGTTTTGAAACATGATTGTTTTCGAAGGTAATCGAATTGCCAATATCTTATTCCATGAATTTGTTTTCATCATATACAACCAAAACTCATGAATCTTATGATTATCTATCAATGACCCAATCAAACATAGTTTTTCTCCTACATGGTGATATAGTGTTTGGAATCAACGATTCCTCTTGAAATTCTTCCTTCTCCAAACAAAAACGTAATATTGTACAATTTTCATTTTCTTTCCTCTCCGCCATCATATAAACAATCTCATCTGACATAACAATGCTAGTACCTTCGAAATAATAATCTGCAACCATTTTCCACTTGTTACTTTTCGTTGAAAATATATCAATATCCATTTCATCCTTGTCACCATTATATACTACAGGTCCTAGTCTAAATATTTTGTAGCTTTCAATACGCGGAAAGTAGCAAAAATTATAAAGACCACCACTCTTACTCTTAGGGATTCTCTAGTGGCCGGATTCCACATAATGATTATGTCATTAGCGTATGTTATAAGAAGTATCCCATTACATGAGCAATATTGTGTTTCATTGAATGCCTTTCGTGATTGATCAATTGGAACCGGAGGCTATACTAGTAGAACCAAGTTCCATGGTGTAGTGGGTGGAAATCTTGTGTCCTCTACAAACTACAAATTACTTTTGACAATTTTGGTGAGTATCATAGTGTTGCTTGATGAAGTTGTCATCTTTAATTAACAAATACCATGATTTGCAAACGCCTTTGAACCTTATAAGTGATTTCACAGGAAGGAAGTTGTGTGAGTATATCAATTATGATATCATGAGGAATATTGTTTTGTTTTGGGTGGAATAATTGTTTCTAGGGTTTGATACCAATAATGAATACATCTTGTCTTAATTTATTTTGTCCAAATAACCGTAGCAAGTCTATTTATAAACGTAATAATAGGATTTTGCTTTCGTACTTTTGATATGAATATACTAAACAATTATTTAATCGTCCAGCATTAAGACAGAGTTTGAGCATGTAATTCGACCGGTTGATGGCAACTTATACTACAGGCTTCCAAGAGCCCCCATAGAGTGTTGAAAGCATCTATGTTGCTCGGACTCTTAAAAAATGTCAACAGGTGCGTGTCGGATTCACCAAAAGTTGTGTATTTTTGGAGAATCCAACACAAGAAGTAAAGAGTCCGCACAACTAAGGAAAACATACACTAAAAGTCTTGTGTTCACCACTCTACATGTCATAGCTTGAGCAAGCATATTACTGACGTTTACTGCACTACACATTAACAATACTCTAATCTCTCAAGATTAACACTAACGAAAGTGATTAACAACTAATCAAAGCAGAAACACATCATTAACCCTCTAAATGAACTGTAGAAACACATCATTAACACTCTAAAACAAGTGCAGAAACACTAATCAAATTCTTCTAATCTTGAGTTTTTGGCCTCTTCATAGTCACAGCAAAACTTATGGTCTATTTTTTTGTGTCGAAATATCCAAACAACAACGTTACAATCTCCATTTTCATTCAGTTTATGATCTTGAAACAATCAAAAATATTTATAGAAATAGATCAAATAGTGACTAAATATTTTTTAGTGAAAAATCTAATTTCTAAATAGAAAAATAGTGATCTTTTTAGCATGGGACAGTTGGAGTAGACTTTCACTACACTTTTCAACTCCTCAATAAATATGGGGTTCATATCATACAATGAACTTGATAATAGACAAGTATGAATATGATGTTAGGTTTTGACAATTTTTGCACTGATTTTTTTTTTTTTAATCATAATTGATTTATTTTTTAAAAGAAAAATACAATATTGTTTTAGGTGGCTAATTCTTTTTCTTGGAGAAAATTCTTTTTAAGATATTTATAAATTGAGACTCAATTTTTTTTTAACTTGGCCGTATCTACAATGTAGCTTTAAGACATTTGAAAGTCTCGTTTAGGAGGAGAATTTATGAAACAAATATTATCAAATTCTCTCCGTATTTTGTACAAATATAAAGTTTGAACCCAAAATTATTAAGTTTTGTCGATATATAGACAAGCTTATAGCTCCGCGCTCTATGAATAGATCGATCAACTCATTAGATCACATCTCAAAATTATGTTTCACTATAATAAAAATAACTTTTAGTGATAATAAATAATATACACATTAATAAAAAGTGATAAAGTTTTTATCAACATTAATTAAGTGTCATTAGATCCAATATCGTTAAAGGCTTTAGGGACATATATAAAAAGTGTTAATCGCCGATGAAAATGCATATTATTTTATCGGTGCATGTTATCAATAGAACTCGAAAATATTTATTCTATCGGTGGATGAAGAAACGCTAACATTATAATTTCTAGTAGATCATTTGTTCAATTTAAGATGGCATTTGGCTTGAGAAGCATTAAGAAAAGCATATAAAACTTGATGTTTTCTCCGTCTCAATGTGTGTGAAGGTGTTTGATTGAGGTGACATAGTTTATCAGATTTTTTTTTTTGAAATTTGTGATCTAAAACGTGTCATAGATATTTTTGTTTATTAAAGGGTAAATAGGAATAAGATTGACCACTTTCTGAGTTGGAATAAAAATCACATAAATGGGGATAAGCCCTTTCTTCAGAATAATTAATTAAGCTATCATTCTGGACATATCTCGAAAAGGCTTTGACACCCTCCTGATTAAGTAGACACAAAAGTGATTCATCCACATTCTTTTTGAGTCAGAACAAAAACCACATAAATTAGGATAGACCTTTTCTCTAGATTAATAATCAATTAGATTATTGTCCTGCTCAACTCTTAAAAAGACTTTGAGGCCTTTTCTAATCGAACAAACACGAAAGGGATTCATCCACTACATTCTTTTTTAGTTCAGAATAAAAATCACATAAATGAAAACTAATCATTTCTTCAGAATAATTAATTAAGTTATCATTCTGTGTACGTCTCGAAAAGACTTTAGTGCCTTCTCTGATCGAACATACACGAAATTAATTAATTCATCCATTACATTCTTTTTGAGTCGGAATAAAAATCACATAAATGGGGACTAAGGGGTTATAAAGTAATTAAATTTTCCCAAACTTACCAAAATATTGAGTTTTCAATTAAAATGATTAGCAACAGTCTTGATAAACTCCTCTCTTTCAGATCTTGATAATAAATCACAAACAGAAGCTTCAACTTTAAAACCTTTACTTCTCCATTGAATCAAACACCTCCGTTTGATTACGTGAACATGTATAAACTGATGCACCAAGACTTGCTAGTTCCTCTACTATCCCATACCTAAAATTAATCATCAATTTCATCATCATAGATCGAATCGTCGAACCAAAAAAATTAAATGCTATCATAAAGTTTTATATCAATTAAGTTTACGAATTGGAGATAAACAGACTAGAACCACTAACATCATGTAGGGTAAACTACCCCTCTCAAGTCTCCTAACAATAATACTTGCTCTAACACAACTCACAAATTTCATCGTACTTTGTGCTCGTAGAGAAAAAAAAAAAGGACACATATCTTTCCTTTTTGCTATTGCAATTAGATTTTTTTTTATTTCATTTCTACTCTCCTTTCTCAAAAAAAGGATCTTTTAACTTAAAGTAAAACATTATTTCGTTCTGGTTAGATTGTTCAGATTCTTCAAAAATATTTCTACTTAAATTTTTTTTAAATGCATTATTTGTAAAGAAATTCCTCACGACGGTATTTTTGAAAAGTTCGAACAACGTATATACAGATTATTACTATATAGATGAAATTAATTTAAATTGCAAAATTTTATGCGCATCAATTTTTTTGAAATGAAATTTTTATATTTGTAAACTACGTAAAAAGTACTATAATTCACAATAATTGACAATCCATAATATTTAAAAGATATATGAAAAATTTACGATAAAAAATAGATTAGTTTGAATTTCGAAATCTGAAATGTGTCACATAAATTGGGACGGAGAAAGTAACAATTTAATTTTAAAATGCTCATGTTACCCTTAATTAAATGATTTCTAGCCACACAAATATCTATCACTAATTTTAAACCACAATTTCAAAAGTTTTTATTTATTTCTTAAACTCTGTGTCAAATAAATTTAACTAATATAAATTGGAACAGAGAATTATATTATTTGTTGTATTTTGGACAATCCTCTCTTTATAAGTTGATTTTAAAGTTGAATTAAGCTTAAAATTTTATTTTTATCATGATATTAGAGTTAAATTCATCCCAATTTATTTTTTGATGTCTGATTTTGAGCGTGTGGAGAGTGTTGAATCCCACCTAATTCATTTAATGATGAAAAGACCCGTGAAAAATAATTTAAAAAGAATAAGTAATTAATATTGTGAGTAAAATACGAAAAGAGAAAATCTATATTAAATTTGACTTTATTATGTCAATAACAATTAATGATTTTTATATTTAATAAATGTGCAGTTGTGGCATGATGGGTGATCTGATCCACTCATCCAAGTGGAAATTTCCCACTAAAGAAAACTACATGTAGGGTATATTTGGTACGCAGTCCAATTTTTCCATAGTTAAAATATTCTAAAAATAATTTTTAAGGAGCTTGAATTATTTAAAAGGATTTCGAGAGATCTTTATTTTTATACATAAAATTTTATAAAGAAGTGAGGACTTGGCACTGCATGAACTAATGGTAGTGGTATGCTTACTATAAAAAAAACCACTAATTTAAAATATTCACTCTATTTATTTTTATTTATTCACTATATTAAAATTATATATTTATTTTTACTTGTTCAATTTAAATATTAAAAAATAATAAATCATTTTATATTTTTACCCTTGTGATTAGACTTTTACCTAATAATTGATATTGAATAGCTCACCCGGGTTCTAGTTAACTTAATAACATAGTATATAAATATGTCTTTTAATTTAGTCTCGATCCATATCTATGTCTTTTAATTTTGGATGTGCACAAGTAAACATTTAAACTTATATAGAGTTAAATAAGTAGACTCACATATTCTACGTGATATAATACACGTAGGACACCACATTAATGTCATGTCAGACGTGAATTGTCACATAGGACACCAAGTAGGACATGTGTGTTTACTTGTTTATCTTTATATAAGTTTGAGTGTCTGTATATGCAAACCCCAAAATTGTAGAGCATAAATATCAAATAAAATTTAAGTTAAAAAGTACGTTTATATATTATGCCCATCTTAATTAATAGCAAAATTTTAGAAATATAAAATGAAAAGAGAAATAACGAAAGCTTATCAACAAGCATTACAATTAAGGATGTGTTTGGTACGAGAAAAATACTTTTCGTACAAAATATGTATTGGTTGTCCTCCTGTTAAGGGGGAAATTAAAAAGAATGACAAATGGTAGCTTAAGCTCTTTAATTTGTATTAGTGAAAATATTTTGGTTTTTCAGGTTATTAATTTTGACTAATGTACGTTTAAATTCTAATAAATTTAGATTAAATTTTAAAAAAGCAAAGAACTGTTTATTTTACTTTGTAATTTCATTATTTCCTCAATAATTCACAGATAGTGATTGGCGCTAATGTATATATCATCAAATTATCAATAGTTAGGTGCTTATTATGTATACTAGAGAAACATGGGATCCATACTGTGCAAGCAACTTCTTTGCTAAATTGCAATTTTATAGATTTGAGGTATTTTTGTTTTTACATATATTAATCGCATAAAATTAAATAATATATATTACTAATATCACCGAATGAAAGATAATAGTTATATATACATTGTAATATCATATAGGATGTATAACTAATATATGACATAGATTCAAAATTTCAACCAAACATAGTACTAAATAGTACCATACACAATCTATGGCCTATATCTCCAAATACACCCTACGAAACGACCATTAAGTACTTAAAACCTTAATGAAATAAATGTACTTAATAATCTAATGTTTGAATCATTTAAATTCAGACTTTCATTAAGTACAAACTGTGGCCTGAATGTTTGATAAAGTATTTGAATATGTATTAAGCCTATATATTCTTCATTTCTCTTCCCAGTGCATTGCCACAATATGTTTCTGATGAAGAAGACGCTTGAGACACAATTGAATTTGTATTTTGACAATGTGTCATGTCCCGCCACTTGAAACATTAGTGAGATTCTAAGTCCGTGACAAATGTCTGCCTAATGAAGAACAATTAGTTCAACTTGACGGAATTGGAAACATACCCTGCTGTATATCTGGTAGCTGCATCTTTTGCCATCAGTCTTGCTCTTTCAGCATTTTCATCCGACAACTTTTTTAGCACAAATCCTTCCCCTCTGCATTCTGCGCAAACTCCAGAGCCACCGCAATCCTCACAGATTCTCAACAGGGCCTGTCTATGGATAAAAACAACGATCAAAGTGGGGTTGTATAAGAGCATAAAAACAACCACATTTGAGCAACAAATTAACTATTAGTTTTCCCCCTACTTCACAACTCTTTCATAAATGCTTAAACTTTTTCTCAAAGGAAAAATATAATTTTTCTTTCATATTTGATTTATTCTTTCTTTAGAGAAAACGTATGGAATCCTATAAATAGAAAACCCCTCTTCTCACACTAAGAACACAATAGAATCCACAATGTAGTCCTTTAAAAGTCTTGTTTATGGGGAGATTTACTCCTAAACATATTTATGTTTTTTTAGTATTAGTTTTCAATATGTAAGTCGCTTGACCAAACCATATTAATAATATATCTTTAGTATGTTTTTATTTATCATCTGATTTATCAACTTTATGATTTGCAATTATAAATTTTCATATGACGCCCTAATCACCTTCAAAATCCAACAAAAGGAACCATAACAACAGCAGCAAGGTGCGATCACCAAAACACATGAACAACAAATATCTTTTTTTTTTTTTCTTGAAAGACAGAAATGTCAGCAAACCATGATCGCATAGGCCACTCTTTCTCGAAACTTCAAGATCAGTATCAGAAAATACCCTTAGGGGTCGTTTGGTAGAGTGTATTGGAGAAAATAATTCTTGCATTAACTTGATGTATTATTAGTACCTTGTTTGGTACACCTTTCTAACTATACATAACTAATGCTTGTATTAGTAATACAATCTATTGTGTATTGAAGAGTGTATTACTAATATCATTTATTTCTATGCATTAGTAATGCAATGGGTTCTAATGCATGCATTAACATTATTAAAGACACAATTACCCTCAAAATCTTTTTTTTACTTCCTTTCCACTATATTTGTGGAGGGTATTTTTGTAAACAAATATTTTTTCTAAAAAAATTATGTAATGCATAATATTTTTAGTACACCAAACCAAATATTGTACAAAAGAAATCTCATCATAACTAATGCAATCATAACTAATACAAGCACTACTAATACACTATATTTTACATTATTCTTACACACTCTACCAAACGACCTCTTAGTGTCATATCATTCCCAAGATAACAATATTGTTTAACTGCTCAAAAATATGAACAAGTATGTCTATCGAAAGAAATAACTACTTCCTCTATCCCAATTTATATGACTTACTTTCTTTTTTAGTCGATAAAAAAAAATGACACATTTCTATATAAAGTAACAATTTAACTATAAAATGTCTATTTTACCTTTAATGAAATGATTTACAGTTACACAAATTTCTATCATTCATTTTGGACCATAAATTTTAAAAGTCTTTCTTTTTTTTTAAACTTCATACCGAGTCAAACTATCTCAAATAAAATAAAATAGAACGGAAGGAGTTATTTTTTATATTTCAACACACCTCGATTGTTTCAGAAGCTTTATTTCTCCTTACAAGAATAGTTGTTGCAGCCCCCACAACAGTAGCAGCAACTGCAATAGATGCTGCTGTTTCTAAAACCGCGGAAGTTACCTTGAGCACTCTTCTAGCAGGTTCTTTTGACTTGGTAGAACTAGAAGGATAAATGCTTGTACACAAGGCATTGCAATCTCTAGATTTCAATGTCCTGGTTGCTTCAAAGATCAAAAGCAAGTTAAGCCATAGGAAAAAATTCTTATGAGAAAACGTCAAACAGATACTCCCTCTGTCTCATATTAGTCGATCATTTTTACCGAATACTTCAAAAAGCTGAAAAGAGCTTAAAAGAAGTGTTTTAAACTATCTAAATGGGCTCGTGTTAGTACTTCTCACACAATTTCCAAATATGGCATTGTAAAATTTGATAAAAAAATAGTTTTTGTTTTCGAAAATGATATAAATTTGAGTTCGGCCATAATACAAATTGAAGATATTCTTTTACTCTTTTTTTTTGTGAATATTTAGAATTAAAAAAGTGAAAACACCATTTTGTTGTTTTTCAAAATCTAAAATTCAACTTCAAGATGAACTCAAAATTTTATAGCTAAATGTGCTTCTCAAAGTTCAATTCCAAAAAAAAAAAAAAAAAAAGGATAACAGTGTTAACTTTACAGGTGAAAAACACAAGAATAATAGTATGAAATCTTACTTGTAATAGAAGAAGAAATGTGTACAGAGAGCATATGCAATCTAAGCCCCATCTTATGGTTAAAATGACATTTCACAACTTGTGTTAGTATTGGAGATATTTCTCACCATTGGTTGCACTTTCCTAGACAAAAAGTTTATATTACTCCCTTATCTTCTTAGTATATAAAATAAATAATAAATAAGATGACAAATATGGCAGTAAGGAATATCTTATTTGAACTAATATTGAAGGTGACTTTGTCTTATTCTTCGTCAATTATAATATATATATATATATATATATTAGATATAGGTGTTCGTGCTAGGACGGATTCAATATTTTAGTATTTTTTTATTTTAATTTATGTGATATATATAGAATTTAGAAAGTTGAGTAAATTTAATATGATTTTTAGATATAAGTGGTTAATTACTTTTTATTTGCGCAAATTTATTGTGAAAAGATCCATTAAGATGTCTATAATTAAAGTATTTTTCGTCATCGACCTTTAATTTTTTATTCAAAGTAATTACAAGATATAAATAAATATTATCGACATTCAAAATAATAAAGCAATAACTAAAGAATATGAATTTAAAATTAAAAGTCATAGCTAAAACGGATTTCATAATTTCGAAAAAATTATACACAAATTAAATTATAGTATAACAAAAAAATATATTTTTTTTAAAAAATAAATCCGAAACACGCTAAAGCAGACACCTCGACGAAGACATGCATGTTTCAACGTGAAATCTTAAATTTAAAATTATACACTAATTAAATTAAAGTAGAACAAAAGAAATGATTTTTTTTTTTAAAAAAAAAAACACGCTAAAGGAGGTAAAAGTCATAGCTTAAAAGGATTTCATAATTTCAAAAAGATTATACACTAATTAAATTAAAGTAGAATAAAAGAAATAATTTTTTAATTTTTTTTCCCAGAAACATGTTGAAGCAGGCACGTCGACGGAGAACTAAAAGTCAAAGCTAATTTTTTTTTTATAATTTCAAAAAAATTCTACACTAATTAAATTAAAGTAGAACAAAACAAATAAATTTTTGAATTTTTTTTCGAAATACGCTGAAGCAGGCACGTCGATTTTAAAAGTCTTAGCTAAAAATAATTTCATAATTTCAAAAAATTATACACTAATTAAATTAAAATAGAACAAAAGAAATAACTTTTTAATTTTTTTTAGAAAGACATTGAAGCAGGCACGTCGATGGAGACGTGCCTGCTTCAACATTAACTTGCTCTTATATAATAAGATATATATATATATATATATATTAGATATACATCCATATTATATACTCTAATTCTACTTATATTTTTAAATAGTTACATATTTTATCATTAATTAAGAGTTTTTTTTATCATATATTGATAAAGATACATCAAGATACATATATTTTTGCTACCAAATACACTAAAATAGGGAGAGAGACGAGCGACATGAGAGGGATGCGAGGAAGATTTGTTATGTATTCCAGATATATGTGCATTCATTTGAATACAATGTATCTAAAACAAAATTACAACTAATTTTGACTTCATATTTTCCAGGTACATGTATCTGAACAATTTGGACGAACAAAAATATAATAAGATTCGTAATATTACAAATTAGAGAGTGTATCTAAATAATTAGCTCCTAGACTAATGAAATTTCTGTAAATCTCACTAAAAATTATGTATAATTTGGGCTCGTACAAAGCAGTCACGTCGAAAGATTTTATTTGGTCCACTTTTATTTGACATATTGTGCTTTTCGAAAGACAGTTAAATTAGATTACATTAATTTAATATTTTAAATAAAAAATTTAAATATTCAAAAACTATACGAAAAGTACTATAACTTGCAATTTCTTGAATGTCAATATGATAGAAAAAATATATCATAAAAATTTTATCAATATTTTTATAGTTTAACTCTACAAAAGGAAATTATAACGATTAAAAATAAATTAAGGAAATAATAAATTCCAACAAAAAGGAGTATATGCTTCCAAATAGGGTCTTTGCCGTTTCGAGTGCCGACATTATATTGTCTAGATACATTTGGTCTATTCATGCAATCAGGGGCAGACCCAACTTGTTGCTGGGTTCATATGAATTCATTTTATCGAAAAAATATATATTATACATATATGTATATTTAGTCTTTTTTTAAACAAAATACTGTATTTAATTAATTTAACTCCACTTAAATTAATAGTAACACGTAGCCCAGCGGCAAAGTAGTTACAATTTGACTGATACATCGTTGGTACTGGGTCCGCCATTGCATGCAAAAGAGATTGCCCTAAACGTAGGGACGAAGCTAGTAATCTACATGTGAGTTCAATCAAATTTAGTAAATTTTATTTAAATAATATATTTATATTAAAATATATATATATATATATATATATATATATATATATATATAAATTCCAACTTCGTCTTTGAACTAGAAACAACTGCATAAAAATCTCCGAAATAAATATGAATTAATCGAGCCTCCGTAAGGAGCACGTGAAGCCATGAGGGCAAGCATGGGTTTGTCAGGAATAAAGTGCTAACTAGCACGTGTTCCCCACACCCCTTCACGCTTTCATGTTTTAATTATTATCAAAACACTATATTTTAATATATTTTTTACAAAAATACGGTGCCGTAATTTTAACCTACAATTGGAACTTGGACCATTCAGATTATAGTTTGACTAATTTTAACATAAAAATTATTTAATTTAAAATATATTTTTATATTTATTAATTACTATTCGCTTTATTTTAATTTGTTTGTTCTTATCTTTGATATAAAATTTAAGAAAGTAATTTTAAAAAAAATAATTTATGATCTTAAATTAAATATAT